>LPNX011029707.1:0-161969 GCA_001517045.1 Pseudotsuga menziesii
TAGTTAAAATAATAAAATAATATTTATTAATTTTGGAGGAAGAAAAGAAAAAAACTACTTTTTAGTTTGTATTTTTGACATATCTCCCTGTGTTTTTACGCAAATTTTGATCGGGAGAGCTCGTTGGATGCGGAATTCAATTCCGCATCCAACGAGTACCCACTCGGCATACTTTTGACGGACCTCGCTACCGCAAAAACAAGAAATACCAGAAAAAATGAAATGATGACATCATCATTTCATTTTTGTGGTATTTCATGTTTTTGGGGTAGCGGGGTCCATAAAAAGTATGCTGAGAGGGTACTCGTTGGATGCATAATTCAATTCTGCATCCAACGAGCTCTCCCGATCGAAATTTGAGTAAAAACACAGGGAGATATGTCAAAAATACAAACAAAAAAAGTAGTTTTGTTTATGATACCTATCCCCAAATTTATATTAAAAAAGTGTTTAAGACCTATACAGTATTTCAAATTTAAAGCAATTTCATTGGCTAACACATGATGACATGGAATTTGAATAAAAGTTAAAAGGCCCATTTTGAGTTGAAATTTCCTCTAATGAAGTGGTGCGAGAAGAGCACCCAATCAGGGTCGCTGTTAGTGAGGCACTAGGATCCGTGATTACTTACTCACATACAATAAGTAGAAATGTTATTTTGGTTTTGGAATTTGAACAAATGTACATAGAATTTTTAAAGGTTGGTAAATTAACTTACAAATGTTGGTTTTTCTGCAGTCTCCATTAATGAGACCTATCCCTCTTGTTCAGCGATGGGGATCACCAACGAGCAGTCGCAAAAGAAAGCTACACTTCTCCGAAGACTCTAGCAGTGGCAGCAAAACGGGGGATAACTAGAAAAAATGTATAGGGGGCATACATAGATGTATCTTTTTGTTCATATGTACACACATATGTACTTTTTGATCCACTATTTTGTATTATGGCCATGTGGCATGGCAATTTTTGTACAACATTATTTCTATACATACATAATATAAATCAAGGTTCAAATTTATACATATATATGGTTTACTTGATCTTGGAACATGATATCATGGTTGACTTGGTCTTGGAACATGATATGTGTTGTTCACCTATGTGATATAATGATATGTGTGGTTTGTGCATGTGTGCTAACTTAAATGAATTTCCAATACTTGAAGGAAGAATTTAAATGACTCATCAACATTTTAACATTGTACAATTCTAACATAAAATAACATACCCTAACTTACACATCGTAACACACACTAGCATACTCTACAATTCTAACATGCACACAATAACATGCTCTAAATTACCCTACAACACTAACATCATACCATACTATGATACAATAACATGTACCATAACATAACATACTAACAATATGTACCATTTAACACTAAGTCATGCATGCATGTGTAATATATACCATATCATACCCTACAATACCCTATGATACTAGTTCGTCATACCATACTAACATACATCATGTACCCTACAAACCCTAAATTGGTTGAAGTAAACCCTAGTTGGTGCATGCAAATTTGTGTTCATGAAAGCCTAGTTGGTGCATGAAAGTATTGGTGATCATGTGTTTCTAGTTCCCTCTCCTAACTTGCATGATTTCTCACTAAACCCTAGTTCCATCTCATACCATGGTAACCCTAGTTGGAGCATCCAAATTGTTGATCATGAAAGCCTAGTTGGTGCATGCAAGTATTTTTGATCATGTGTTTCTAGTTCCCTCTCTTAACTTGCAAATTGCTTACCAAACCCTAGTTCCATCTCATACCTTGGTAACCCTAGTTCCACCACGGGCCTTTAATTCCATCTCATCAAAATACCCCAATAGATAACAGCAGAGAAAATACTGCATGGTCTTTGCAAATGTGCCAATTTCAAAAATTGTCCAAAAATTTCTCCGATGTTGGCCCTATATGGGAGAAAAATCCCAATTTCAAAAATTGTCCAAAAATAATAATAATATTATTATAAAAAATATCCAAAAACACACATAGTCGTATACATCCAAAAAACTGTATGAACCAAAATATTATCTAACTCAGATAAAATAGTGAAATATATACATAGATATTACATGTCAACTTTATTTGAATCACAAGGAAGAAACCAAATAGGGCCCTTCAATTATCCCTTCTAACTCCATATCTTCAAGAATTTGACTTGCTTAAGGAAGAGAATCAACAATAATGTTTAGTTCCCTAAAACATGCTGAAAATAAATGTACTAAAGAGTAGCAGTATTTGACAATTAGGTCTTGTTTAACATCCAATTTATAGTGAGATCCTAGTAAACAAAACCTAGAGTGTTTTTACACCACCATTGAAAGCACATTTCATTAAGAGCTTTGAGGCGATTAATTATCCAAAGTTGTTTGTTCCAATGCCAGTTCCAACTTTATACTTACTGACATGCATATCAAAGAAAAATAAGATGCCCTGTGATACTAAAATTCAGATCACTTTGATATGCACCATCAAGGAAACCCATGACTTTGATATGTAAGCTACCATGGGAAAAGAATTAGATGTACATGTGTTTAGTTTACTTTTCGAGACAAAAGAATGCTTGAATAAGAGATTATATCTTGAAAAAAAGAATGGTTTTTTCCTTAAGTAGAACTAAGAACTAAGTTCATCCCTAGCCAAATCCCCCATATGACCATGTACAAATAATTACTTTAAAAATTTTTAGTTCTATTTTTCCATACCAATGCCACTAACAATCATAATAAAAGCACATCTCATACCTTGTTCTGTCTCATAAATCACATCTCATAACTTGCATGATTGCTCACCAAACCTTAGTTGGACATCTCATACCTTGTCTTGACCCTAATTGGAGCATGCAACTTGGTGACTCATGAAAGCCTAGTTGGTTCATGCAAGTATTGGTGATCATGTGTTTGTAGTTCACTCTCCTAACTTGCATGATTGCTCACCAAACCCTAGTTGGACATCTCATACCTTTTCTTGACACTAGATGGAGTATGCAGCTTGGTGACTCAAGAAAGCCTAGTTGGTGCATGCAATTATTGGTGATCATGTGTTTATAGTTCACTCTCGTAACTTGCATGATTGCTCACCAAACCCTAGTTGGACATCTCATACCCTATATTGACCCTAGTTGTCTGCATGTGCAACTTGGTGACTCATGAAATCCTAGTTGCTGCATGCAAGTATTGGTGATCATGTGTTTGTAGTTCACTCTCCTAACTTGCATGATTGCTCACCAAACCCTAGTTGGACATCTCATACCTTGTCTTGACCCTAGTTGGAGCATGTACAACTTGGTGACTCATGAAATCCTAGTTGGTACATTCAAGTATTGGTGATCATGTGTTTGTAGTTCACTCTCCTAACTTGCATGATTGCTCACCAAACCCTAGTTGGACATCTCATACCTTGTCTTCACCCTAGTTGGAGCATGCAACTTGGTGACTCATTAGAGCTTGGTTGGTGCATGCAAGTATTGGTGATCATGTGTTTGTAGTTCACTCTCCGAACTTGCATGATTTCTCACCAAACCCTAGTTGGACATCTCATACATTGTCTTGACCCTAATTGGAGCATGCACAACTTGGTGACTCATGAAATCCTAGTTGGTGCATGCAAGTATTGGTGATCATGTATTTGTAGTTCCCTTTCCTAACTTTCATGATTGCTCACCAAACCCTAGTTGGACATCTCATACCTTGTCTTGAACCTAGTGGGAGCATGCAACTTGGTGACTCATGAAATCCTAGTATTGGTGATCTCATTTGTTTCTAGTTCCATCTCATACCTTGTCTTGACCCTAATTGGTGCATGAAAGTATGAAAGCCTCTAGTTGGATTCTGATTTGTACATGGCAATGTAATTAAATGTATATTAAACTAAAAACATCAAGAAATGTAAATTTCAACAACTTGAGAGATTATTATTTTCTGAACTATATTTGGTGGTGTCTAAAGACACCATTCTTGGTGCCTTCAATGTGCCGTAGATGGTGTTTGTATCCTAGGCACTTGAGAGGCTAGACATTAGTAACATCATAAGAAAGAAAAGAGAACCCAATGAAAATGTGTAAACATGGTTTATATATAAGTTACCCGAGGTTCTACAATTGTGTTTATAGTGTCCAATATCCTTTGAATAATATTATGTCTATGAATGGTATCTGTCAATCACAGGTTTATTACATTGGTAACATAGTAAGGCTAAATAATGGAAATTGTGTTTTAGAATTCACTTTTAAAAAGGTTAAATAACGCACTTGACAATGCACTCATACAAGTAGGCCATCCGGATCATCTCTAGTGCCGATGGTGTCCATCAATCTTTCGTGCTCTATATGAGGTAGCAAGTATCATACATGTGACCTATTTTTGTGAGCAAGTGTGCAGAGCTTGATGTTTATACAAACTACAAGGTTGGTGAAGTGGTATACAATAGCTCCTGGTCTATAATCCTGATATACATACCCACCCTTCCTTTTCTATTGTGATGCAAGTGTCAAGTACTCCCCTTTTATAACCATCGAGCCGGTTGGAAATTCAATATTTTCATCATCTGTAATAGGTTCTAGAAGGCTTTGTTTCCCCTCTAAGCAATGTCCCAACCAATAGTCAGAACCCCATTCATTATTTTTGGGGGCAACCACTTCATATATCTGACCTGTGAAAGGAAATAGGTCAAGTTAACAATACATATTGTAAATAAGGTCTTGTATTTATAATTTCTACATAAATTAAATTCTACAAAGGTCGAGTAAACAATACATAAATGCATTTTCTTATTTAGGTACTACTCATGTACCTGCTTGTATGAGATCCGATATGTGATCATAGTCTCTAGAAATATGTGTCTGATCATCTTCCAAATGGTCTATTTCATTACCCCTATTGAAATTGGTGCCAAGTGTCACTCGATCTCATGTATCAACGGTATCAGTATGCTCACAATCACCCCATTCAACAATGCTACAGGAACTGCAAAAGCAAGCTTTCAATCTTGTCCAAATTTGTAGGGCTGAGTTGTCTGAGCTTCTAATTTAATGAAACTGTTAAGTTCCATGCATTGTGTTCACCCGAGGTGTTTTTGATCAGTCCACTTTTGTAAACTCCTAGAATATTCTTCGCAATAAGTGTTTCCTTATTGCTTGTTCTCCCATGACAGATGAACACCATTGGACTATAGATGTAGCGTCTCGAAGGCGAGCACCTGTAAACTTCATCTCTTCCCTTCGAAGGGTAGTTTTAATGCATGCACCAACACCATCGTGCTCTCCTTTTCCATGACCAGTTTGAAAGTAGTTCCATACATGTGGCACCTTTTATTTTATGTGCAACAAACACAACCATTCAAATACACATGCATTCTTGAACTGTCTAGCACAACCATCTGAACAAATGAAATGACGATAAAATGGTATATCCATAGCTATCACGTGATCATAGAATAATTTAAAGCAATGTTGCATGTAATGGATGTCATGGGTCTGGTCATCACTTATGTAGAAGTGAATTTCTTTCAGTATCACACATTTCTCTTCATTGCTATCTTTCCCATGTCGATACGTGTGATATGCACCATTATGCTCACGTGCTCTGAGTGATAGTATTGACTTTGAATTTCATTTTGTGGTTGTATGGTGTAATTTTCCACAAATTCCACCACTGATAGTATTGTTCCAAGAGGGAAGGTGTCCCAGCATATTCTAAATTGCTCATCTTGCCACTGTGCCATATCGACATATTGAATGTACTGTTGGATATTTCCACAAAAGTCTAGAATAAAATCACATACTTGCATCTGGTACATGAATATTAATATGTCAATAAACCAGATAAAAAAATGTGTACATGAATATTAGTTTGTCAATATTCAAGAATTTACCTGTGAAGTCACCAATTTAATCTTCCTGCTTTATTTTCTGTCATTTAGCTGATATGTCTCATACTGATAGTTCTGCTTCTCGACAATTGCATTCCCAAATGCTTGATCTTCACTTTCATGGATGCAATCAGACCATAAGGATAGCCCACCACAATTGTTGAAAGAACCGTCTACACATTGTTTTAAGTAATGTGTCTACCCATATTGCCTTGGACACATGATGCTATGGATCAAATCTCTGGATGACATTGGCGGTACTGTACTTGAGCATTTTTGCACATGGTTAGGATGCAAAAAATGACACATATGTGCAAATGTATGGTAATATAGGTCAAACTCTATGTGGTATCTACAACAACAAGTGTTCCGGATGGTATTGATTCTAACATACCTTGGCTTGCATTTTTCAAAAGATCTTTTCCCAAGACTTAGCTCTACGTGGGAAACTTTAAACATCTCGAACAGTTGAGTTTGTGTCATGCCAAGACAATGCTTAACATGAGGTTCAGTGTGATGAGAACCCCTACAATGTTTTAACACATCCTTCGTGTTAGAATAAGGCCTAGTGTTATCATGCCAAAACATTTGCACTAGGCCCTTCACTGCTTCGACTAACTTCATGTCTTTACGGGGCAACCTACCGCTAAATACCCATAATGTTTCCATTTGTCCCTCTACATCAAGGTTGTCTCTTCTTACTTAATATTTTTTAAGTGTCTTTGGATGTAAAGGAACAATTTGTGATGTGCATTTAAGTAAATGACATTGCGTTGTGGATCTACATACAATTGATTCAGCCAATACATGACGAGCCACATTACAGTCTTTTGAACGAGTTTTTTTACCAATCGATGTGAATGCAGCAGTAAGAGATTTAACAATGTGATTACTTGATTCCATATTCTTCTTAGTTGTTATGCCTAAATTTCTTCTAACAATTGCCATATTTATAGATTTAAGCAAAGCTAAAAACAGTTGGCATTTACTGGCTTCGGATTTTTTATCAAAATATTGTTTCATTATTTGAGAAGAAAGACAAAGGACAGTGCGTTTAGCCACCTTGCTTTCCATGGAAGTCAATCCACTCTCATCCACTTGTATTTGTTTAGGAGTTCTCTTTCATTTTGATGCAAAATTTATTGCCGTTTGAAATGCTGGAGTGACTTTTACATCCACTACCGGCTCACAACTTCAATTAGGATATTGAACCATTGAACATGGTTGTTGCTGAGTCACATTTACATCGGGAGTAAAATAATTATTGAACTCTTCACAAGATTGTATGTCTACTAATGGATGAATAATATCAACTTCTGTATAACCAACTTCTTTTAATGTTGCATTATCTTCCTTAGCCTATATGTCAGGTATCTCTTGAGGGGGAATGGGAACTATTTTCTCATGTAATGAATGCCGACGATTTCTTGAATCTTCCCTTTTTTGTTTTTTATTTTCTGCTTCTTCCGGTGTAAGCACCTTCCTTGTTGACTTTCATCCTCTATTACATACATTCCCCATTGATATACACCCAAACCTATACAAAACTATGGAATTATGTAAGTAATGATAAAAAATTGCATGTCGAACAGTTCTCTGTGCGCGGGTTCAGATGAATTATGTCTTTTGATAGGTTAAAGGTGTCCAACATGATGGCACCCTACATTTTCTGTAAAACACATATCGCATATGCGATATTGAATTCCATCTTTTTAATGAACGGGAAAGTTTCCATAATGCATTCCCGATATATTGCATATGCGATTTAGTGCATATGAGATATATCACATATGCGATTTAGTGCTCAATGAAAATGTGCAATTTACATTTATCTAGATATCATGAGGATGAGGGTGATGAACATTGAGGGTGTCCATGAGCATGATGATGATGAATATGAGGGTGAGGGTGTCGATGAGGATGAGGGAAAGGGTGTCGATGATGATGAGGATGAGGCTGATTATGATGATGATGAGGATGAGGGTGGTGATGATGATGAGGATGAGGGTGATGAACAATGATGTGTTAGGATGAAAACAAATTAGTTAAAATTTACCTATAGCACCATTAGATTTTACCTAGTTCAATTATGCTAGCAACATTAGAGAACTTCCATGAAGCAAGCTATAGTAGGAACCCACCACCCATACAATTTCCAAGTAGTTAGTGACATTGTGAATCTATAAGCCATGCCACATAAATTAGCTTTGAACATAATTCTATCAAGCACCTTAGTTGAGTGTGATTTTAATTTTAGTCAAATTTTGAGCACACTAAACCTTTTCAAGAAATTGAGAATATCATAATATGTTTTTGATCTAATTGATGTTACACATGATAAATAATACATAAAACTGTTATTCAACTAGGCACATAAAGGGACACAAAAGTAGGAAGCAAAATCAATTTATAAAAGTTGCACAGGCATTTAAATTAATTGCATTGTAAAGAGTATCCAAAATGATTTTACATAGTTACCATATGAACTTAAATTTATTCTATAGAATTGCTAATATTTAACATGAGACATACAAGGGTTAGTTTTGGTTAGAACCTAACAATTGTATTAACATACCATAATGGTAAATCCTTCCTTAGAGGATCAAAGTAGTGGAATCGTAAGGCTTATATGTGGAGTACATACGTCTTTAGTTCCCTTCATGAATTATACATACCAATATCTTTCCAACAATGGTTTTTTTTTATCAAACACGGTCTGTAGGTGAAAATTATGACTCCAAAAAAGGAACAGTCTAGTTATTCCCTACAAGTTCAAGTGGTACTCATGTCATCACAACATAATTTGCACATATGCATTATAGCATATGTGATATGAATAAGCTATATCGCATATGTGTTATATCGCATATGCGATATGAATAAGCTATAATGCATATGCGATATAGCTTATTCATATCGCATATGCAATATGAATAAACTATATCGCATATGCGTTATATCACATATGCATTATTTTAAAATTTAAATAATTGGCAGGATTAAGGTTTGGCATTAGGTTTGGAAGCAGCTTCACAATACCGAACCTATTGGCTAGGACAAATCAACCAGGGCTATTGCTTGTCTTTTAGAACTTTATCAATATGCTCAGTTTAGATGACGTGTTTTTATATGACATACACAATATTTTTTTATGAAAATGTAGGATATTGTAGAGTACGAAATGATGATTCTGAATATGTAATTTTTTCCTTCAAAACTATGTTTTATTTATTTATAATTATTTTTCTAAATGACACATGTCAGTTTTTGAAAATACATACATCGATTGTTTGTTATATAACTTTTGATTTCCATCAACATTTCCCAAAAAAACTCTATGGTGCACTAGAAGAGATCAAGCTCTACGATCTTATATTTAGAAATCAAGGATTTCATTAATTTTGCCCCCTAAAGTGTTACACCCGCACATAAGGTTTTAATTTCAAGCTTTTCTGACTTCAATAATTAATAATAATAAAAATAATTCATGAAAAATTCCAAATAAATAGTGTTTCACTAGGCCCATATGTCCTTTATATGTCTGCAATATTTTATCCCAAATGGACATCATTTACCTCATATATTGCTGCACCCACTTAAACATATATTATGTTAAGATGTGCTGAATATTTGAAAACCCACTTCCACAAAAACTAATTTTATAATCATTTACACACATTTTCTCTACATAAATGCTATATTTTATGAAATCTGGTTCAATTACCTATCTTTTCTCTTTTTACTTCATCTTCAAATAAGTTAGGGAAGTACCCCTTATTGTCACCTAAAGTCAAATTTTCCCATTTATTCCAGTATTATGTGGCATCTAAAGTGTCTTTAAAGGAGTCCATGATTGTGCATCACCCATAAACAATCCCAAAGAACCAGTACAATCCAAGCCATGTGAATAGATGTAGGTTAAAGTCGAACATGGAGCGGATTCAACATATTGTCAATCAATAGGTGATAATTGACAACTGAAGCAAAGGAATTCACCAATAATGAAAGTGAATCCTGAGGTACGATCATCACAACTCTAGGTATTCATCATCAGGAAGTGCTAATGCGGAACCATACTATGACAAGGAAGGCAATAGATCCTCCAACGGATCACAAGAGTGACTAGGAACTGGGTAAAGGAAGGAGACACAAGTGATAACAGATACGACAATGATGGGATCAGGATATAGATCAGACATTGATTTAAGTCCTTGAACAGTAAGCATGACACAAAGATGACCCAATGCAGCTTTTAACTTTATAGATAGAACAACTAGACTTATCTGTCATGTAGGAGACATGATCATATTCCCCAGGTAGAAATGACAAGAGGAGGAGTAAAAAACTCAAAGTAATAGCTGAACTGAAAGTGAACACTAAGACATGGGCATCAAAAAAGACAGAGAATGCTATGTTCAAGGATGACATGCTTCCACTAACTAAAAACAAAGAGAAAACTTCTTCCATACCTTCCCTGTTAAATTTTAACGAGTCTAGGAAAGTCAACTTGAGTCTCTCTTCATTTTTTAACAAGCTTGAATAGAAGAGGGAATATTGCTTGATAGTGTAACTGATTCATGGATTTAATGAGCCTGAACTAGTACATGCTTAGTCGGTCTGTTCACATTTAGAGAGTCTGAAAACTCCAAAGAAGACTCTAGGGGGGTCCTTTTTCATCCAATTTAGTCTCCTGAGGCCGAAAAAGTATAAAACATACCACATAAGAACTCTCTTAACTTTCATAGAAGAAAAGGTGAACCTTTTTCGTACTTAGTCAGGGAGGTCCTAAAAAGGTTAAATTACCACCTACCTAATTCTCCTTTGAGAGCAGCATATAGCTTGAGTTTTACAAGTGTGAAGGAAATAAGGATCACTCGGAAATATCCATTTGAGTATGAGAAATGGGGCTTACAACAATAAAATCAATGCTTTGTTCTTTAGTGTTTAACGAGCATGAAAAAGACATAAAGTACACTCAGAATCTTTTTCATGTTTAGGTCTAGAGCACAAAAAGATAAAAATAAGCTCATTCCCAGTGTTCCTTTTCCGTAAATTTAGTCCCTCAGGTCCGGAAAAGTGATAAACCTATGCCTGAGAATACTCTTCTCAATTCTGTACAAAAGAGAGTGATCCTTTCTCGTGGTATTCCACATGGTACGAGAAAGAGATAACCTACCACAAATGCAAATGCCCATTCACATATTCTTAACGAGCTTGAACGGACAAGTTAACTCGGTAGTCAAGTGTGCTTTAAGGAGTTAGACCTGGGCCTAAAGAAACTCCATAAGGGAGGGAAGTCCTATAAAGGGATAGCTTGTAAAAAGAGACCAAAATGAGGCTCCATTTGGCGTGAAAATTAGCTAAAAGGATTCCCTTGTACCTAAGACAACTGCAGCATGAGTATCGAAAGACAACATAGGTTCTAAATGAGGATACTCATGAGAGGAAGGCCCTATCCACGAAAGAACAATGATAAAGACAAGGAGGTAATGGTTAAAAATACCATAGTCCGTGGTTAAAATGTTGATTGCTAAGTTTAATATGGGATAACTATAGATGCAAAATGCATGTGAAACAACGAAAAACCATCCTATATGAGAAAAAAACACCTTAGAACGATGATAAACATGTTACAAGGCAAAAAGATATGGTAGTAGTTTGATAAATTATGAACTATAGGATAAAACCCACTTTGAGAAATATAATCTCTATAAATATTTCAAAAACCTAAATAAAACTCACCATTTTGAA
The DNA here is from genome assembly GCA_001517045.1 of Pseudotsuga menziesii. Classification (NCBI taxonomy): domain Eukaryota; kingdom Viridiplantae; phylum Streptophyta; class Pinopsida; order Pinales; family Pinaceae; genus Pseudotsuga; species Pseudotsuga menziesii. The sequence goes on from LPNX011029707.1 coordinate 11,634, forward strand.
TTTTAGCCATAAAAGACAAGTTTTCACCTCTACCTTCAGTCGATCAATGTGGACAATCCAGTGGACCAAATCCAATTCCGCAAGTGTCAGGTAAGACTACACTCCAAGCTCTTCAATTTGATCCTAGCAAATTTCAAAATTGAGTCCAAATTTGATATTTTTGAGTGCCCTTAAGCAAGGCAAGTTGTGTGTGTGGGTTCACTATAGTGAAACTCCCGGACACGTGTTATGTATGTGGGTTTCCCTGAAGGATAGTCGCATATAGTACATGACATGCCTAACTAGACAGTCGCGTACGTTGTGTGAGGAGAAAAAGTAGTGTTTTGGGTCAAAATTTTGATTTTTTCATGAAACTAAAGGTTTGCAATACTTGTTTTACTAGGTTTGAAGATGGTGCTTGAGTGGAGGGAGCGTGAGCATGAAGATATGGATCAAGAATCACTCCAGGATTCCCCCACTGTGAATGTTTTACGTTCAAGTGGATTGTTAAATTTCTTTTTCACATCACCTATGTGGGTCAATGTCCTTTACTGGGATCGTGATTTGGGCATGTTTGACCTTCAAGGTGATTCCTCGGATATTAATTTAGAAGATATCTATTTCATTGTTGGTATGTCACAATGGGGAGCTCCAGTCAACTTGGAGGGCACCAGTAGAGGCGATGACGCTCTAAGTGTCCAAAACTATATTGACATATACTACGGACTAGGTACCCAAAAGAGAGGTAGTTGAATCCCTATTGTACACATACATGATCTTCCTATATAGGTATTGACAAGTACCATGGTGAGGGTTGCAGGATCATGTTCTCTTCATATTGCTACATGGAACCATATGAGGTTAGCAGTGGATTGCATGTAGGGGGCCCTATATGATTGGTGCTCGGGAGTGATCCCGATTTTGAGAAAAAAGCTCTCGGACTACAAGAGAGGAAGGAGGAAGAACTTTGGATATTCTAGCATACTAGTAGCCTTCTTCGAGAGAGAGTTCTAGGATTAAGCCCTGTAGTACCCCTACCATTTCTTTCTCCTTGTCATCCTACGATGAGTAGATGGGGAAATATCTTCCTCCACCGGAAAGCAGGTGGCTTAGTGCAGAGTGAATATGATGATGACTTCTAATTTTGGTGGGAGTGGCAGCTACCAGCACTGGATCATTTTCCATATGCTGGGATGGATTTCCATGGTGATCCAGACATTGTCATCCCTCTAGGAGGAGCATGGGGAGAGCTAGGTAAATTTTTATTTTCAAATTTTCAAATTTTTATGAATTTTAAATATAGGGATATATACATATGTATAAGAGTTCTAATCCTATAAACATGTCAAAATGCAGATATTGGACCAGTATTCCCTGAAGAGCATCCATGCATGTATGTGCATCCTGTCTTAGGATAAAACTAGGGGCTTATTAGGGTTCTTGAGGGGAAGCTGGCAAGGCTTACCCAGAGAGTACCCACCTTATGGATTCAGAACATCCTAGCCATCATGCAGGAGTTTGTGGTTAGTGTACCACCTATCTGGATACACCTTTTGAGGTGTGTAGCGAGAGTAGTTTTAGTATAAATAGATGATGTTGAGGCTACTGAAGCCAAGGAGGCTGAAGAAGCCAGAGTATAGGGAGATCGGGGGGACCAAGATGGTTCGGCTTAGATCTAGGGCATTTGATGGACTATGATCCATATTTTGTATATTTTTTGTATATTATACAGTTATGACAGGACTTGAGGATTAGAGACTTGACCTATCTATGGACAGATATTCACACATACACACACACACACAAATATATATATATATATATATATATATATATATATATATATATGTATGTATGTATGTATATATATATATTGTTGGTTTATTTACAAATGTTTTTTATGTGTATGCTGTATATTATGAAATATATGTTAAATGCCAATCCAAAATGTAATTAGCGTATGCATTTGTTAATGAATTTTCATTTCTTGGAATGTGATTGAATGTCATGAATTCAAAATTTCTTTCCAATAACCTAACTTGCATACACTGGCACAATAGAATAGGATTCCACACCTGATAAGCTTGATTGAGCTAGGAAACCACTAGTTGAGAGTCCAGTCGGAGTTCAAGCTAAGCGATACCACGTGACAAAGAATCCCATAGAAGCTCAATTACAGACCTATACTCAGTGACATTATTAGAAGCAGGACCTAATCATGCGTCTCTTGAGGAAACTAACTGTCCTAAGGGAGAATAAATGACCCATGTCGCTGAAGCTAGATTACAAGTGTGGGGACTGGCACCATCAATGAAACCTATGTACCTCTCGAAAGACATCTAAAACAATCAGAAGATGGTATAAAAATAGAAATCGACAAACTCGTGTACATAAAAATACATACAAGAAAATACAAGAAAAAGCGCTAAGCCTAAGCATAGTAATTTTTCAGGTAGAGCCCATTTCTAGGCTCATGCAGCTTATTCCCATCAAAATCAATTAACTCATATGCTCCCTTATTTAAGGCCTTCGACATGACATAAGGCTCTAACCACATGGCCTTGAATTTTCCTGCCCCCAGGGGTTGTTTGTCTTGGTCCCAGAGAAAAACAAGTTCCCCCTCAGAGAAAATCCGAGGCTTGATCGACTTCTCATATTGGATTTTGACCCTAGTTTTGTGAGCTTGATTTGATGTCAGCGCATCTCTACGATGTTCATCAAGATGTTCTAAATGAACTATATGTTATTTAAGCTCTGTTGTATCAGGTAACACATGAATAGCTATTTTCAAGGATGGTATTCAAAATTCAATTGGGGTAACGGATTCCACTCCATGAACGAGTTGGAAGGGAGAGAAACCCGTAGCAATTTTTACATTAGTTCGATACGCCCAAAGAGCAGGGTATAGCATGATATGCCAGTTAGAATGGGATGCATCAATAGTACGTTTGAGGATAGTCTTCAAAATTTTGTTAACAGCCTCAACCTAACCATTTGCTTGAGGATAGTAAGAAGATGAATGTTCTTGTTTGAATCCAAGCATAGTGGTCAGTTTCCTCATCATGCTATTTTGAAAATGACTGCCATGGTCAGTGACAATCACCTTGGGTATACCAAACCATGCTATAATTTGATTAAACACGAAGAAAGATGCGGTTTCCCTATCGGCTTTGAAGGTGGGCATTTCCTTTGCCCATTTCATAAAATAGTCCACAACGAGAATGATATATTTGTGCCGCCCAGCCGAGGCTAGGTTGCACATCACGTAATCAATCCCCCACTTCATGAAGGGTCTCACTGAGACAACAGGAAATAATAGAGTGGTATGTTATCGCATTTTTTTAGTGTAAAGCTGATAGGGATGGCAACGCTTCACCGCTTCCACACAATCCTTAAATATCATGGACCAAAAATAACCGACACGTAGTATCTTCTGGGCCATTGCTAACGCAGATAAATGACCCCCGCACGCTCCACTATGGGAATCATTTAGGACAATATCCACTTCCTCATGGGTAAGACATCGATGCAAAATAGAATCTACCCCCCTTCGATATAAAGTATCTCCAATGATGAGGTAGTTCTTGGCATGAAGGCGTAATTTGCGTTGTTCCTCCCGTGAGGAAGCTGCAGGATACTTCAAAGTCTGGAGATAGATAATTATATCTCCATACCAGGGGTCAGAGGTGGATATCAAGAAGATATGCTCATCTAGGAATGAGTCTTCTTCAATGACTACATCTTCTTCTGTTGGAAATTTTGCTATAAGCTCAGCAAAACTAAGGATTTTTTAGACTTAGCGGACTGGAAATCCAAGTCAAACTTTTGCAGAATGACTATCCATTTGTTAAATTTGCCTCCAACAATCTGTCAAGACAAAACATACTGAAAAGGATTAACATATGCCACTATTGTTGTAGTCCTCAGTAAAATGTAGTGACGTAACCTCTGAACAACATAGACAGCTGCTAAGTCCCATTTCTCGACGTGGGAGTACCTGAGCTCAAATCCGGCTAAAGCATGGCTAAGATAGTAAATGACATGCTCCTAGAGCTTATCATCTTCCTATAACAGGACTACCCCAATGGTCGACTCGGATGCAGCCATATATAATATAAAATCCATAGAGTAATCTGGCCGACGCAGTAAAGGTGCTGACAAAAAAGCTTTTTTCAATGCCTCGAAAGAGAGTTGTGTAGTTTCATCCCATACAAATGGGGTGTCCTGTTTTAGTAGGTACATGAAAACCTTGGTAATCTTGGCATAGTTTACGATGAAACCTCAGAGAAAATTAGACTTTCCCTGCAGGCTCTGAAGTTTCCTGATAAAACGAGGAGGCATATTTAAAATGGCCTCTACTTTTAATGGATCCACTTGAATTCCTTTATTAGAGACAATGAATCCAAGAAATTTCCCTGACCCAAAACAGAACACGCACTTAAGGGGATTCAAGCAGATCTTATAGTATTTTCATCGTTCAAAGATTAGACGCAAGTGACATGGATGATCGATTACTTTATGAGAATACGTAGGCAGATCATCAAGGTAAGTTTTGACAATGGCTTTGATATCATGGAAGGAAAAGTTCATTGCCCATTGAAATGTTGCCCCAACATTTTTCAATCCGAAGGGCATTTTTTTGTACGTGAAGGTACCCCAAGGACAAATGAAAGCAGTTTTATGTTAGTCTTCTGATTTTATTTGAATTTGATTGTATCTGTAGAAACCATCCATAAATGAGAACACTTCACTTCCCACGCAAGCATCTATAATTTGGTCTATAAATAGCATGGGATAGTTGTCCTTAGGACAGGATTTATTCAAATATTTGAAGTCAGTACAGACGTGTATGGTCCCTTGCTTCTTATCAATCGGAACTGGGTTAGACACTCATTCTGTCAGAGCTATGGGATAAATAAAACCAGCTTTCAATAGTTTTTCAACTTCAACCTACACAGACGCCACTTTACATGGGTTAACAGGTGTTAACTTTTGCCGAAAAGGTTTAGCATTAAGGTATGTTCGGATCTCATGCTCAACTATCGATTGATCAATTCCTGGCATCTCCTCATATGAGTAGACAAAAACATCGTAGAAATCCTTAAACAAGGACATATAGATTTCAATCTCCTCAGGAGAGTAGTTTGCACCGATATGTATATTTTCCATGACATCAGGATTTACAGAGATGTTGATAGGGATAGTAGCGGAAATATTTTCCATATTCCCCTCAGCAAACATTCCTTCCCTTGGTAAGGGATTGATGGGTGTATCAACATCATTTGTCAGTCTCATATGAAACTCTTGATTCTCTATCGTGCTTAGCTCTGGAAGAAAATAGGATCGATGATGAATATCTTCGCAGATATTATCACATCCACACATGGCTTCCAAAATGGCTTCATCAGAAGGTAAAACCATATTTAAACAATCTATAGAATGTGAAGAGTTTTCTGCCCAAGCAGGAAAATAGACTTCTTCCAGGTCCTCTGAGACTGTGAGAGGGTCTGGAATGGGATCAATGGTGGTTTGAATTATAGCTTGGTAAGCCACTTCCACTGGAGATAAGGGCACTTCCTATTCATGGGGGGAAGGTAGAACCCAAGGATCAGCCCTATCAAACTCCGTGGCTATGGACTTCCCCACTCTAGTAGAACCTATATAGTTAATCGGGGCTGCAAGATCAAATGTGCCCATCAGTGATGCATACATTCCAACCCCCAAGCTGTGTGCAACAGGTTTGACCTGATCAACCAATGGCACAGAGGACTCATTAGACTCCATGTGGCATTTTCAAGTAAAATCGAGTTGGTCAACAGTAACTAACTTTCCTTCGTGTGGAAATACTACCACCTGAAATATGGCCGATGCAATAGCAGACATGACATAAGTCCATCTTCTTCCCAAAAGCTGGTTATAATCTAAGGGTGCATCAATCACCTCTACCTCAACATACACTACTTTCCCTGCCAGCTTAATTTCAAAAGCCAATTGGATACCATGCAGATGGAATGACCTTCCGTCGAAAGCAGTAAGCAAGGTGTTTGACGGAACCAGCTTTGGGGATTCGAGAGCTTTCCAACATGATAAGGACATAACACATGTAGAAGCACCCTCATCAACAACTACCCTTCCAATGGTCTTTCCACCATGGATGACATCTATTGATAAGGCTACATGGTAAGATAGGGAAATTTTAACATCAGACAAGTGAAATTTCGCCATGAGACTCGACGAGTCCATGCTGCTAAGAGTACATCCCGCTAGGCGGGACAACTCTGTAACACCTCCAAAGATGACATTACACACAGGGTTTGGGCTAAGTCTTCAACCACAGATTAGTTTGAAGCAGCCCTAGCATTAGGGTTATGCAAGGTCTTCTTAAAGACACCTTTCGGTATCTTAGGCATAGTTTCAGCTGGCTTCTTGATCATGAGAGGGTTAGAAGTTTCACCTATAGAATTACCCTTCTTAGAAGTCTCTGTTTTATAGTTTTTTTTCCTGGTCTGTAGAAAAGTCAAATATTGGACCATGTTGATATAATTGGGATCAGGGGCATTTAGAGTGGCCCCTGCTACATTAGAAGCTGAAGCAGAATTCTGCCCTTGGGGAAAAGGATCCTTCGGGACAACATGTTTTTGATATTTTAGTAGCTTCTGGGCTTGTTCCATAAGGGGACAAAGGAGAGCGAGGTGATCCTCATGGCACAACTTACACAGGAATTTCACCTTTTTCTTTTCTTTCTTTCCCCCATCATCATTGTTCGTGGGTTTCTACTTGGTTTTATTTCCCTCCCCTTTCTTTCCTCTCTTCTTCTTCCCATCGAGATGCTGATTGTCCTTCTGAGAGGTCTGTGCAAAAACATTTGCATTTTGGGGTGATGGGGAAGCCTTTGCTACCTCCACCATAGAATGTTTGACGGACAGCTGATGAAGCTATTTGGCCAAAGATTCTACAGTGGGATACTTTACGGACCCAACCACACCATCGGCATGGGGCCCAAGCTTAGGTTTATCTGCATCGTGGGTAGGCCTCGGTGCCTCTGGGATAATCTCATATAAGATCCCAGATTGTGAATCAATCAAATCCAATTGTTGGGCCCTAAGGAAAGCTTCTTCCTCATTCATCACTCCTGAAGTGGATATGTCCTTAGATATATAAGGCAACAAGGATTTAAGGAACCACTCTAGTAAAAACTCAGGAGGAATAGTGGCTTTAATAAGGCTCTTTCACCTCCTCCAGTCTTGGATGTGATCCGAGTTGTGGGTAGCTTTGTTCTACCTGAAGGTAGATAACAAGTCCATTCTGAAATCGTATCGGACCGGAAGCTGAAAGTGGCTAAGAAATGCACTAGCCAAGTCTCAAAAACTATTGAGTGTAGCAGAAGGCAACTCAATGTACCATTTTGCTGCAATACTCGTTAGGGTTATTTATAACAACCTCAACCTAATTGAATCTTCAATTAGTGATATAGAAGAACACCATAAATGAAATGTGATGGCATGAGCCCCAGGATCTTCACCAACTTTTCCTTCGAATTTTGGGATATCCAATGGCAATTTGGTGGGAATAGGTGGCCACGAGGGGTCATGCCTCATCGGGTCATTCATCAATTTAGATAAATTTGGAAAGTTTAACGTTTCTGGGAACGGAATCTTAGGTCGAACCGGAGCACTAAAAGTGCCAGTATGGGGATTAGAGGGACTTGCCCCCAAATTCCCATATGTAAAGGTGGGGTTTCCCCCTGCCATCGGTTGCAAAGTAGATGGATTACTTTGAAATAGATTCCACCCATAAGTCATGGGATTATGGGTGGGAGGTGCAGTATAAGAGGTTCGGGCCATCCCAGTCAAAAAAGGGGTTTGAAAAATAGTAGCAGGTATCCCTCTGCTAAACAAAAAAAAAGGAGAGCTCATGAACAGGGCCGAGACCGAAGTTTGAAAACCTTTCTTGTAAGGGTTAGTGTTTCCAAAATGCACTCCTACATAAGAGGTGATGGGCCTACTTATGGAGTGGATGGGGGGATATGCCCCCCATTCCAAGGAAATCATTGGACAAAAGCTGAGGATCCTGCCGGACCTCTCTGGGAAGTGTGTGCAAAGGAGGAAGGAATAGTAGGTATACTAGGAATCCCAGTAACCATGCCACCAGAAGCACTTGCTAGGCTTATGGGAACTGACCATTAAACCACTCGGCTTGTTGGACTAAGGGGTGTAGTAGGTATACTAGATCTAGTGGCATCTACTAGGGGAGGTAGTACCCCTTTTGCCTGAGTGGCTGAGGTGGAAACAAAATAGCTTTCTCATGTAGTAGACATAATCCTACCCATAGGGACACCAAATATGGGTGGATCAAAAGGACAAACCTAGATGATCACATGATTGTTTAATTCATTCAAGGGTGTATTAAAATTCCTTGCAAACTCGTCAACCTACAAGTCTTCTATCTCAACTGTATTAGAATCAAAACGGCTAGCCCTAAGTTCTGGTTCACTCGAAACTTAACTTACTCCTATCAGTTCAAATGAACCATCTGTGTCCAATATCTTCCTTTGAGGTGGAGGTGGAGGATCCAATGTGATGAGAGAAGGAAGGTTTTGCAACCTTCATGACCTTCTAATAGGTTGGTCCTCCACGATTGTAAATTTGACAATTCAAACCCTAAGGTCAGCTAAACATAGACAAAGCACAAAACAATCTCTACGAAAACTCCTAAAGTCTCAACAGTCATCAAGGGTAAAAGATATTCTTTCCCAAAGAAAGCTGAAGAACAGTTATTTGGTATCCTTGAAGAGGTTCTTAGGCACAAGCGGAGGAATCACCCACCGCCCTCCTACACTTTCAACAAGGGTTACCTTCCAAGCCCATCCAAGGTGAACTAGAAATAGCCTTCTGGTTTACCTAGGTATGAACCCTAGATGTCAAGAGACTAGAGGCTACCTTAACTATACCAATAGTTTGGGGGGATAGTCACAAGCCTAACTTGTACGCATGGGTAGGGTAGCTGAGCCCAAATCTCTATCTAGGATAGAATCCCCAGATGCATAGAAGTCCTGATTTATGTTTCGATAGGGAATCAGAGGGTTATCTCCTCAGTCCAATGCCTCCACGTGGCCTTGTGATTGACTCCCGTTTGAGAGGAGCTTCCTAGATACTATCAATAAAGATAAGGATTTACCTATCGATTGGCCCACTATGTATGAATTTTAAAAATTATGGGAAGTTTACACTTCCTAGCCCACAAATATAGCCTAAGCTAGTAGGTGTATGGCCCTAAAAAATAAAAATTACTAATAGATTTTAATTATTGCATTCATTTTAAGAGCTATTTTTTACTCAGAAGGCAAGTGGAGTGAAAGACTATGGTGTTTTTTACTCAATAAGAAATGTAAAAACAATGGCATATGTTTCCAAAGCAATACTATCACTACTAAAAACAAGCTTCTTTTTCTTTTTGTTTTGTAAATATAAATTGATGAAAATGCAACTATAAAGAGAATACTAAGACTATATTTTTGTAGTTTTTCGATATTATATTTTAAAAACTGAAAATAAAACTACTCTATGCAAAATCAAATGCAAAAGATTCTAAATGTTTTCTTTTCACTTTTTAAAATGCTCAAAGACTACTATGCACCTAAATGCACAAAACTTGAGTATGCTTGAATTAAACAAACTGTATAAAGTAAGAAAAGTCAAGTACTCAGATTAATAAGACCAAGGATCAACCACCTCAGGAAGACTTGGAACCCTAGCTTGAGTAGATACAATGTAAGAAAAAAATTGAGATCACTCAGAGGCAAGTGGCAAACCAATCACTATCCGAAAATAGAATGGGATAAATAGTGTCTAGAACCCTGATCACTGATTCAGACAACCAACACTTGAACCTATAACCCAAATAGGAAAATCCACTTCTAGTTGCAAATAGAAAGACAATCAAAACAATAAGAACTCAAGTGCTTCACAAGAAAGTGAAATGTCTAGCTAACAAGGTCATCAAACTCACAGTGCAGTGCTTATAAGGAAGACCAAATAGCAAACAAAATTTATAAAGGGACAGGGACAAGCAAACCCTAACCCAAAAATTTGAATACTCAGACTTGTACGCAACTGTGTACAAGGGAAACCTGCGTACTGTACGCGACTGTCCTATAGAGCAACCCACATACGCAGGTCTCTGTATGAGACTGTATGAAATAGAAACACATGTACAAGTAAAATATTTTCTAATAAAAAGAAAATTTTTCAAGGTCTTCAAACACTACCCTAAGCATGAACCAAGACAGGAGACCACACATACAATCAAGGCAAAGACTGGGCAACGATTAATAGAAATAATCCATAGCAGTCTGGGATCGCCAGCGGAGTCACCAGTTCTATTGTATAGGAATAAACGCCCTTGTAACCGAGGGTTTGGGGTTACCAACTTACTTCTAAAAATTGCAGACAATCAGCTTTAAAGTACAGAAAAGGAATAGGAAGGAATGTTGAACTCACCCGATTAACGATGGTTGATCCAAGCTTTCTCTTCTCCAGCTCTGCTCTTCTCCAAAGCTTTCAGGGATGCGCCTCCTTCACCCACAAAGCAAAAATTATCCAAGTACAATCTTATACATGTATATATGACAAGTTAGATGAACAATTGTTACGGAGAGAAATTCCTATGGCTTGGGGTACCACAACAGATAGCTTGACTCTAGAAATCAATCCTTTCCAATATGCAATAGAATTTAAATGTCTATTAACACTAAAGGATCAGAAATTGTACCTTATTCTAGATGGTTGAAGTAGATCCCCGTTGCGCTTTCCAACTTCAGCATGAATTTATAGATTACTTCCTCAACAACAAGTAAACAATACAAGCATTCTATATATCATGGTGTTAGATCTATTCTAGCATATATAATCAATAATGTATAAGCATTTGACATAATCCAATGGATAAAATATTCATTCAAACACACATTATTGGACAAGAAAATATACTTCTATTAATATAAATAAGAGATTACAAGATACAACCTCTGTTGGCACGTCTGTGAACCAAAGAAACTGAATCCCCCACTTGGGCCTCCACCACTTCAATCCTCCATCTCTAGATAGCAAGCTCACACTCAAAAGGAAATTTTGGGAAGAAAAAAAAAGTGCTCCAAGGGACAAAGGGATGCAAACTCAAGCATAAGTTCCGGAAACAATGGACTATAGTTTCTTTGCTCTCAATTCTCTCTTATGTCTTCAATGTACCAAGGGGTTCCTTATATATCTTTTCAAAGGGGTAGTGAAAGGTTGAATCTGAGCGATCTCAAGGCATAGGGAAGGTTAGGAGTCAAGTGAGTTGGATCCATGTCAAGGAAAACTCCAAAATGATTTGGATTTTGTGCACATCCCGATGTACGTGGTTTTAGTGGTCAAACCCGCGTATATACGTGCTTATAGGTTTAAAAGTTGTGTGTATCATTTTTCACATGTTTTTAGGGATGGTCAAGGAAACATCAAAGGAAAAAAAATGGTCCATGGGGTCTAAGGGGTTTGCAGCAGGACAGGGGAATGCCATACAAAGTGTGATTCACCTGGAGTGGTGAAATCAGCTATAATAGATGCCCCCTAATGTGTGAGGTTAGAGGGGTCATACGATGGCCTAAATACATTATAAGTCCATCCCAGAAGTGGAGTGATGAAGGATCCCAAATGAAATACCAGCCACCCAATTAGCATAGTACAATAATACATCTCTGCACATAACTGCAAATACATATAGCAGTCCCGGATACATAAGAGTACAATGGCCATGAATAGGCATGATACAAGATATCACATAGGTGGTCATCGCCGTGTACAATATACATAGATCAGAATCTCCATGATGAATATATACAAAGGACCTTGATCTCCATAATGGCTGAAGATATATAACAGATCAAGATCTCCATAATGGCTGGAAATATCTGACATATACTGGAATCAAGTCACGAGAGCTGAAATCTCATGAACACTGGCACGATCAAGGAGGTAGCATATAAGATATCCCACCGATCTAGAAAGTCTTCTACACAAACCCCTATGAGTACATGTCCTACTATGCGAATAGAGGTGTCGAGGTCAAACATAGTAGTCCATCGTCTAATTCCTGGTCATTAATGTATACCGTTAACAGACGTGAGATCACCCACCAATAATGAAAATGGGAATCAAGGTACTAAAGTGCAAACTAACAAGTGTGAATAAATGTGTTGAGGTTGAACACTTGATAGGATCCATTGATCAGGGGACATTGATGTATTCCCAAAATACTGTCAATGGAAAGAGAACCTGCCACTGATGATTGCGAGCCTCAAGGCACTCAAAATGACTCTAGATTCCAATCCCAGAATAAATGATTTGAATTCGATGGGATGAAATCTGCTGGAAGGAGGGCATTAAGGCATCCCCCATCATCCAACATGAGGTACTCAGTGAAGCTGTATAATGTGGAAGGACTCGATCATAAGGTGCACAAACCAGTAACTATACCAGGAATGACCGACATGCAAAGTCAAGAGAACTGAGGAATGGCCGACTCAAGCTTCAACTTCCTTCGAGCAAGAGTATAATGGTGTATGGTGACTGAATAAAGGTAGCATAGACTCGATATACAAATTGGGACATCTCTACGACACAGGAGGCATCGACAAAGGCCCCATAGGGACTGGAAGCTTAACCAGTCAATGGGGATAAACTGAGATAAATGAGTATAGCTCCTAAAGTAAAACTATAACCCAACCAATGGATGTGATATACAGTGCTCTATTCGAAGGCGACACGACTCGACAGCTTCCAAAGATAACATCTTTCCTTGTCCAGCTTTTTGGTTTTTTATTTTTTTTTATTTTTTGGACTTTTTCAATTATTTAAAAAGCTTGAAAAATAATAAAATGGCTTTACAAGTACATACTAGGAGGAGACGAGTGTCATAAGGGAAAACAAACTAGTTCCAAGTAGTGGAACATACCTATGCTCAATGCAAGGATACATGTGTAGGATATCGACACTCGGGGGAAAATCCCCTCACGGTAAAAAGGGAAACAAGCTATGAAAGATATAAAAAATGGCTCTGCATGGATAGAAATGAGACAAGCTTGGGTTATATGGCTGAAATGCAATGTCAGGGGAGCCGGCATAAAGCTCAATAAGGCAGGCAAATCTCATGATAATGCATTCACAACTTGACAAGAGGGAGTCCTGAGGGAAATAGGCCAGCAAAAGATCAAGAGGAGTATGAGGCTCTTGCAAAATGTCATTGCAGTACTATACAATGGACTCCCACACCCTAAAAGAGAAAATGTCAGCATGGGAACCAAATGCAAATAAGTTGCTATCTAGGGTACCCATGTAAGGTGAAGCTCTACCACTCATATCATGCCACTTCTAAAATAGCAAGAAGGTTTCGTGACATAACAGAGTGGGTTCGTACCTAAGGTCATGGTGATATGGTCATAAGGTTATGCAAAATAAAAACAGTGATGAAACCTAAACTATATGCCAGTTTAGACATGATACCTGAGATCGACACGAACGGGTCAATCCAACGACTAAAACGGCACTGAAAAAGGTCCTCTACATCATGAATTAAGTAAAAAACGGTCCAAAATGGTTAGAAAATGTAGAAACTATAGGAAAGGGGGTACAAATTTTCAAATATTTGAAAATTTTATATAAATAGTAAACAATTCAAAATATTATAAAACATTTGAAACTTTTACCCATTTGAGATCTGATATTCAACAGCGAATTCCAGGAGATCCAGCCGACGCAATCCACTACTGTTTCTTCCAGGTATTTACTCATGCTCTTCTTTTTAATTTTGATGAAATTTTCATGAAATTCCATGGTCAATTAAGCTTTCTAGGAAAACCTAAAATGGGCGCTACGGCCCACATGAAAATCAAGGTTTTTCCGCGTATAGGGATGGATATACGCAGAAAATGCCCTCAAACCCACGTACATACGTGGCTGTTTTGAAAACAATTGCATATGAGGCCGTGCATAAGGTTTTTTCAATAATCTAATGGGAAAATTTCCAATTTCTTGTGTAGGATGGTCCTAGAGTGGAGAGAGTGTTAACATGGTGAGGTAGAGGAAGGAGTAAGGGCCGATCTAATGGCTCAATAGGCTCTACGTGCATGCCGACTCTACAAGTTTTGGAGTCTTAGAGTTTTGAGGGCCAAACGAAGACTATTACACATGCTGGTGGATTACTGGGATCCAGACTCTGAGTCCTTCCAAATAGATTGAATGTCCCTCACTATAGAGGTGGAGGACATATACTTCATTGCTGGGCTTTCTAGATGAGGGAAAGTGGTGAACCTTCGTTTTTGTGGTGGGCCAGGAGATGGTCTGACTATCGATGAGTACATTGTGGTGTATTAATATCTAGACATAGAGAAGGTGGGGAGTCAGGTGTCTACCAACGCTATACAGGTGATGGGACTAAATTCCATACTATTGAGATTGGGCAGGATAACAGGCTTGGCATCACTCCACCAGGCCTCGTGGCCTCTGATGTTCTATGCAGTGGCGTGCATGAGACCCATGATTTACAACTGGAGCACTACCCTACTCAGCAACATGAAACATCAGCTTAGTGAGTGTAAGGTAGGTAGAGTGCAGAACTTCAGGTTCAGCAGCATTTTGAGCATGTTTTTCTTCAAGCAAGTTCTAGGATTGAGCCCCAGAGTGGGCGTTCCTCTTCACGGGGTTCGAGATCCGGCCCAGCAATGTTGGGCAGATGCTATGTGTAGACTGGGGGTGGTAGGGTGGCCAACCCATATCCAGCTGACTTCTTTCTGTGGTTGCGACGACAGATAGTTGCCATCGATGACTACCCCTATGCAGGGATATATTTCTGGGGGGACCTGGACATGCCGCTACCACCAGGATTAGCATATGGAGATATAGGTGATGAATCTCGACCCACTCTCTTTAAATTTTTTGAGTTATTTGATTTTTTTGTGTTTTCTTGATTATATGGAATCAAAATGACATATTTTTGTGTGACAATACATAGTGACATCTACCATTTGTGTGCAGATGTGGGACCACAGTGGCTAGAGGGATTCCCTCGACATAGACGGAGGAGAAGAGGAGATGACATCATGGGTGTGGATGTGGAGTAGATGCTCCAGAGCATTCATACCAATTTTTTGAGACTAACACATAGGGTTACCATGGAGCAAGTCAAGGACTTGCCTGAGGCTATGCAATGGTAGGTGGTGGGTGTACCACACGCATGGGTGCGATTATTTCGATGGCTATCTAGAGCCGTAGTGACCTTCCATGATCACAACCCTCCTCCTCCTTCATAGGATTAGACACCTGGGAGTGTATACGTTTTGTACTGTCATGTCTTATATGTTGGTGGCTCGAAAGCCCCAATTTTTGTATCATGACACTATGTATTATCACATTTTGGATGTATATAAAAAGTTTTATGGTGGTCGGTTTATTTATTTACATGTGTAAAAATTGTGCTTGTGATTAATTTATTGTGAATGAAAAAAATTCCAATCTAACACGTAGTTAGCATATGAGTTAGCAACTTGATTATTATTTCTTGGAATATGTATAAATGCTATATTGTCAAATTGTCGTTCTAACAATCTCACACATAAGAATCTTCTTAATAACATCAAATCTCTAACATGGTACAAACCATTAAGTTGTGACACTACCAACTCCGAATCAAGAAGTACCTCAAGAGAGAGTACGCCATGCAAAATGGCATCCCATAGAAGCTCGATAACGACACTATATTCAGCAACATTGTTGGAAGATGGCCATAGACATATGCCTCCTGAAGACAATACCTGACCCATAGAAGTATAAATCACCCAAGTAACAGAGGTTGAGTGTTGAGTGTGACGGCTTTCACCATCTGTGAATCCTATGTAGGTGGAATATTCCATTGACATCTGCCAAAAGAAATGGAAACTAATCACAAAACCAATCACGATAAGAAAAAGACCTAACTATGCAAAACTGTACAATAATATACAATAAGCAGCCTTGGCTGAAGATCATGCATAGTATTTCTTAATATAGAGCCCATTTCTAGGCTCCGCCAAGGTTGTTCCTTTGTAATCCACTAACTCATATGCACCCTTCTCTAATACATGCTTGACCATGTAAGGACCATGCCACATGGGATTAAATTTCCTTTCCCCCAAGGTTTCTTTCAGTTGATCCCACAAAAGGACCAAGTCTCCTTCACTAAACACCCTTGGATCGACAGACTTATCGTATTGGGCCTTTACGCGACGTTTATTAACTTTTAGAGCCACCAGGGCATCCCAACGTTGCTCGTCAAGTTACTCAAGGTGAACCAAACGCTCCTCCAATGGTGAAGTGTCTGGTAAGAGTTATACAACTAGCTTCAAAGAAGGAATCTCGCATTAAACCGGTAATATTGACTCCACTCAATGTTCAAGTTGATATGGAGAAAAACCAGTGGCAGTCTTAATAGCGGTTCGATATGCCTAGAAAGAAGGATATAACATGATGTGCCAATTGCTCTTGCTTTGCACAATGGTTCATTGGAGAATGTTTTTGAGTGATTTATTCACTACCTCTACCTATCCATTCGCTTGAGGGTAGTAAGAAGAGGAATGCTCTTGCTTATAGCCTAACTTCGATGCCAACTCTTCCATCATACGGTTCTGAAAGTGCGAGCCATGGTCAGTGACAAGGTCTTTTGGAATCTTGAACCGAGTAATAATTTGGTTGAATATGAATTGGGAAGATGTCTCATCATTGGATTTTACTGTAGGCATAACCTCAGCCCATTTCGTGAAGTAATCAACAAACACTATAATATGATGGCGCCCCCCAGCCGAAGCTGAGTTGCAATCAATAAAATCAAGCCCCCACTTAGTGAAGGTACCAACGGTGATAATAGGATGTAACGGGGCAGGTTTCAAGCGCATATTACGTGTGAACACCTGGCAAGGGTGGCACCTCTTAACCACATCAACACAATTTTTAAAGATCGACAACCAGAAATAACCCGCTCTTAAAATATTTTGAGCTATAGAAATCCCATATAAATGACCACCACACGCACCTCTGTGGCAATCATTCAGCACTACCTCAGCCTTCTCATGAGTTAAACAACATTGTAAATTGGAATCTACCCCACGGCGGTACAAAGTGTTATCCACTATGAGGTAGTTCTTAGAGACATGATGTAATCGTCGTCGTTCATCTCGTGAAAGGTGAGTAGGGGTCTTCAATGTTTGTAAATATATTATGATATCCCCATACCATGGGTCTAACGTTGAGATTAAGAAGATGTGTTAATCGACAAACGTATCTTCACAAACCCACTCCTAGGCCTTGCTTGGGAAATCCAATATAAGCTATGCAAAAATTAAAGACTTCTTCGATTTTGTTGAAACAAACTCGAGATCGAATTCTTACAGAATGACAATCCATTTATTATATTTTCCCCCAATCATTCTTCTGGTGAGGACAAATTGAAACGGATTTACATGGGCTACAACCAAGGTCTGGTGAAGGAGAATATAATGTCTCAACCGTTGAACCGCACGTACAGTAGCTAAAGCAAGCTTCTCGACATGAGAATAATGAATCTCTGTGTCAATAAGGTTCCAACTCAAATAATATATGACATTCTCTTGGAGCTCCTCATCCTCTTCAACCAAAACCATACCAATCGTCTCTAATGACACGACCACATATAATAGAAAATCACGGCTATAGTCCGGGGGACTAATTTCCGGGGCCGATGCT
This sequence comes from Pseudotsuga menziesii, assembly GCA_001517045.1. NCBI lineage: Eukaryota > Viridiplantae > Streptophyta > Pinopsida > Pinales > Pinaceae > Pseudotsuga > Pseudotsuga menziesii. The sequence goes on from LPNX011029707.1 coordinate 29,399, forward strand.
AGGGCTTGCGTGAGTGCATCAAAGGACTCTTGGGCTCACTCATCCCAATAAAAGGCGGTGTCATTCTTCAAGAGACACATGAAGCCTCTAGTCAAATTGGCAAAGTTGACAACAAATCTTCGTAAGAAGTTTGCCATGCCTTGCAAACACTGAATATGATGAATATTCTTCAGGGGAGACAACTGAAGTATTTCCTCAACCTTCAAAGGGTCGACTCTTATACCCTCTTTAGAAACGATGAATCCTAACAAACAACCTGACTTCACACAAGAGATGCACTTATGAGGATTTAATCTAACCGAATAGTGCTGGCATCTTTCGAATACCAATCTCAAGTGATAGGGATGATGCATTCTCATGCGAGAATGAGCAGCAAGGTCATCCAAAAATACTTCAATAATTGACTTGAGATCGTGAAAGATCAAAGTCATTGCCCACTGAAATGTAGCTCCAGCATTTTTAAGGCCTAAAGGCATTTTTCGATATGCAAACGTTCCCCAGGGACAAATAAATGTAGTCTTATGGTGATCCTTAGGTTTAATCTGTATCTGATTATATCCATAAAATCCATCCATGAAGGAGAACACCTCACTATCGGCACACTCATCCAAAATCTAATCAATAAATGGTGTGGGGAAATTGTCCTTAGGACAGGCACAATTCAAATCATGGAAATCAATACATATGCGGATCGCTCCCTGCTTCTTATACACTTGAATGGGGTTTGAAACCCACTCCATCAAGGGAATAGGATAGATAAGACCAACTTTCAACAACTTCTCTATCTCTGCCTTAATCGTGGGTGCTTTCTTAGGATTCACTGCATGTAAATGTTGTCGAATAGGCTTAGCATTGGGGTAAGTCTTAATCTTGTGCTTGACAATACGAGGGTCAATACCTGGCATCTTGTCATAAGACCAAGCAAAAATATCACGAAATTCCTTAAATAGCTCGGTGTATTCTAGAATCTCAGCATGGGAACATTCCGCCCCAATATATACATTCTCTATCGTGCTAAGATTGCGAGAGATGTTGATAAGAATCGTTGAAGATATGTTTGCCATGTTTCCATTAGCCATCGAACAAGGAGAGCTTAATGGAACCATAGGACTACCAACTCTTTGACTAAGAACCACCCTAAACTCCTCACACTCCAAGTAGTCAAGCTCTGGAAGAAAGTACGATCTATGATGAAGTTCCTTCCATGGTGGCTCAACTCCCGACATAGCCTCGATAATCTCTTCATCTTAAGGGAAAACTATATCAAGGCAGTCGTGTGCATGAGAAGACTGTACTTCCCATGCTGGAAGCACATAAGGGTCCTCCTCCTCCATCTGCGAAGAGGAAGGACTAGGCTCTGCAACACACTTGAGATTAGCTTGATAAGCTATCATAGCTGCAGGCAACGACACGTCCATCACGACGAGCTCACTCGAAGTACTCAGTGTAGGAAGAATCCAAGGATCTTCCATATGACTCATGTGAAAAGACACCGATCTCATAGATGCCGAAGCCTCATTGAAATTAGATCCTATCATGAGGATCGGTGCAGAAAAACTAAAGCTTCCCATGAGGGATGGGTACATGCCTACACCCACACTCCCAGTTGCTGGCTAAGAGTGTTCAACAATTGGGATTGAAGCTCCCGAAGATGTGGTAATAGATGGATTCTTGAATGTTGTTTGATCAATCATTACAATCTTCCTGCTATATGGAAAGCATATAACGCGGAACAGGGAAGAAGCAATGGCTTGCATACTGTACATCTATTTCCTACCCAGCAAGAGATTGTAGTCAAGGGGCACATCAACCACCTCGACCTCTATCACAATGGTCTTACCTCCCAAATGGACTTTAAGGGAAGGAAGAATGCCATGCATCCTAAAGGATATTCCATCGAACACAGTTAACATGGTTGCTGATTTAGATAGCTCAGGGGAACCCAGACCCTTCCATTAGGATAAAGACATCACAAAAGTAGCAACACCCTCGTCAATCATAGTGCACTTGACGATCATATTAAGACATTCTACGTGAAACAAAAGAGACACATAGTAGGGAAAGTGAGGATGAAGTCCTGTGGTTTAAAATTTAATCACAGAGGAAGAATCATCATCGTTCACACCAAGGGCAGAAAGCAATTCCTTCCTTTGCAAAGGACAAATCTAAAGCACTTCCAATGCAGACATCGCACAAGGAGTGTGGCCCAAATCCTCGACAACTGAATAGTTTTGGGCGGCTCAGGCATTTGGATTATGCCATGAACGCTTAAGGACTAGGCTTAGGATTGCGAGCTGCAGTCTCAATTTTATCCATAGGTTTCTTAATACGCAAAGGGGACCCTGGTGGATCAGGTTCTTTGCTTGGGCTGGGTTGTGACAACCCATAATCTTTCGCACAGGTCACAACTTTCGTAGCACGGACCATGTTAATGCAACCATGACCACTAGTCTTCGGTGAATCATGATCATCACCAGACTGGTCATTGGACTTCAAGTTCATATTTTGATTGTGTGGTAAAGGGTTAGTTAGCACAGCTAGGCCCTATGCCAAGAATTTCGAAGCTTCCTCAATACAAGGGCACAAGTAAGTGAGATGATCGTCCTGACATAACTTGCACGGGAAATTAACCTTACATTTAGCTTGCTTGTCCCCCCTTAGCATTTTGGCCATTATTGTCATTACTATTAGCATTCTCATTCTTATTCCCACCCTTATGATTATTTTTACCCTTTTTTCTATTCCGTCCGGGCTGCTGGTTACCCTTCTGGTCCGACGATTGCACAGAAAGTACACTCGTTGTTTGGGCAGGTTGAGACGAATCCATAGCTTGTCCCAAAGCATATTGGTTGATTGATGATTGACTAACTTGTTTTACAACCGAATCTGCAGGTTTCACACTTGCACAACCCACAATGCCATCAGCATTTGGTCCAGGTTTGACTTTGGGGTCGAAACTGGAACGTAGAACATTGGGAATAATCTCATATAACAAACTGGAATGAGCATAGATCAAGTCCAGTTCCTGTTCCCTAAAAATCACTTGTTCCTTATTCTGCACTCTGGATGTGGAAAAATCCTTCGCTATATACGACAATAACGACTTGAGGAACCACTCGAGGAGGAACTCCGATGGTATAAATGCTTTAATTAACCTCTTTCGTCTATGCCACTCTTGAATGTGATCAGAGATATGTGTGGCTTTATCTTACTAAAATTTCGACAAGAGTTCAGTACCAATGTCATAACGCACTGGTAGCTGGAAGTGAATAAGATAAGTCATCGCAAGGTCATTGAACAAAGCGAAAGCTCCCCTAGGTAACTCTATATACCATTTCGCAGCAGGCCCTGTGAGGGTGCGTTGAAATAGTCTCAAATGGATTGAGTCCTAATGTAAGGAATTCAAAGAGATACATAGGTGAAACGTAGTAATGTGTTCACTCAGATCCTCTCTCGGTTTGCCCTCGAACTTAGGTATGTCTAAAGGAAGCTTGGTAGGGACAGCCGTCCAAGCTGGGTCATGAGCTACAGGATCGTTCGTCAATCTTGACAAGTCAGGAAGATTGAGCGTCGCAAGGAAAGGGAGCCTAGGATGATGATGTCGATGAACTGCTCCCTGATTCATATAGGTCTGATTACCACCATGGCCTTGGCCATAGTTCCCTCCTCCCGTATGACCTGTATAGGGTGGCGTGGAAGCACCATAGTGTGGTGGACCTTGACTAGTAGGAGCTACAAATCTGTAATTACGAGAGTAAGCAGGTTGTTGATACCTGCCTCCATAAGGTGAAGAACCCTGTCCATACTGTGTCCCATAATACGGTCCATAAGTCATTGCATGCGATGCCCCATGAGACACTCCGTAGGTAGGAAGATACACTCCAGAAGGAGGAATATACATACCAGAAGTAGGGATATACGCCCCAAAAGTAGTAACATGACCTCTAGAAGCATGAACATAACCTTCCGAAGCAATGGGTGGTATGTAAACCTGAGACACAATCGGTCTAGTAACTGCAGTATGGACCTAACTCGTAGCCATGTGTCAACTCGAAGGACCACATGAATAAGGTGGAGGGTGAACATTTGAAGAAATAGGGATAGAGGACGAAGGAATCTGAGTAATAATGTATGTGTTGTTTCCTATCGTCACTCATCTTGGATCCAGTATCGTAATAGGATCACTAACCCTAGACCTAGGAGGGATATGTGATGTAACTTCCACCACTGGGATGGAAGGTGCAATGTGACTAGTGCTCCCAAACCTCTCTGCATGGTAAGGAATGGAGTGCCCCCAGGCATAGTGTTAGGATCGAAGTCAGATTCGACATGAAATGCCAAATCATGCACAGGAAAACTAGACACACCATAACTACCACAGCTAGTGCTGGCAGGTTCAAAATGAGTCTCGACGTCCTCTGGCATTCCATATCGGTAAAGCGTCAATGGGGAATCAACCCTAGAGTGAGTAGGTCTATCATGCATGGTTCCTATCTCAGAAATCACAGGACCTAACTCAGCCAAGTCGGGTGAAGGATCATAAGTAGGAGTAAACTCCCCATCGTCTACACGAATGGGAGAATTTGGTTCAAGAATACCTTCTAAATGGTCTCCCATGGTGTGTGAATCAATGTGCGAAACAGTCCGCCTGGAATGTCTAGGTCTCTCTCCCAAAGGAGGAGGAGAAGTAGAAGGCGGAAGTCCTGCTAAACGACGAGAATGGTGAGGAGCTACACCTGAATCCACAATGAATCAAAAAATAGAAACGACTCTCTATTTACGTAAACCCTAGGCCAACTATCGTGCATAGAGAAATCACTAATAAAATCTAAAGCCAAATGCAAGAAAACAAGGGCTGGATAAGTGAGCTCCCGAATGAAGCAGGTATGTCTCACCTAGGAGAGGCTTGAGACTCCCATACACAACAAGCAGAGGTACGTAACCAATTATTGTGGCCCTCAGCTTCAATGCATAAAGAGACTATGCTATCTGACCCCAACCTAGCTGGGACACCTGTAGAATAACCCCTGCAAAGTACCCCTTCGATATCCTAGGTAAGGCCACTAAGTTCACCTCAATATAATCAATGCTCAGGTGGACAGTCGCAGGTGGGATTGACCGTATCGGAAAGGTAGCAAAGCTTGAAACTCTTGAAAGATCCCCCAGATACGAATACAATCCTGGAAATATCTTCGGTGCTACTCAGTTATGACTTGGGGTCATCCCAATCAATAACCGCTCACACTGCCTCATACTTAAATCCCTTTTGAGAAGAGGATCCTAAGAAACACTAGTTATACTAAGGATTTCACACACTCACCTGGATAGACACATACATGTTGTTGTTTAGTGATCTTGGAGAATTTACTTACAATGAACTATTCCAAGATCCTAAAACCTAAGCTTGTTGGTGCACCCTATAAAAGAAAAGAGTGTAGTTAATTGTAATTTAGCATTGATTTTAATTGGCTTTATTACTCAAAAGAGGGATATGGTCATGCAACTAATGGTGTTATGACACAACATGAAGTAAAATGCACACCTAACAGTCAATGCGAATGCATTGTGTCCATGAAAACAGGGTATGCTACTACGTGAAATGCACAATTTTTTCTTCAAATGATTAATGCAAGATTTCCTATATGAAGTCCTAACTAATACTCCAAAGAAAATCTAGTGCAAGTACAATGCAAAATGCAAAATGCAATGCATGATGATAAGCACATATTTTTGGATTTTTTGAAATAAAATGAGATGTAACAAGCAAAATAATGATTCTACGACCCCTAGACTCTGCAAGCACACACAAACAACACTCGATCAAAGCACTAAGGTAAAAGAACTCTAATGCACTAATCTCAAACAAAAAATCGAAAATGCCATGACAAGAACCTTCTTAAAAAGAAAAAAAAATTAGCCTAAAAAATAATGTTTCTGGTCAGAAACAGAGGTATAAACAGACTCAGGCAGTGCCAAAGAAGACTCAGCAAATATCAAAATTCACCCAGCAACCATTTAACTTCCACAAAAAGGAAAAAGCAAGGGCATACGCGACTGTTCACAGTAAACCCACGTGTATACGTGGAAATCGAAGAGAAACCCGCGTGTATACCCGACTGTGAGTTAAAAACTCACGTACAGGAAGAAAGGTGCATGAAAGAAAGGAAAACAGATAGGTTGAGACAAACTTCACACCAATCAGACACTACCAACCATACATGCCCCCAAACCTGACATACAAACAAGAGATAGCGCAATTCAAATTCATTGAATGCCAAGAAAACAACCCCTAAAGGACAACTACTAGGAACTCCCCAGCGGAGTCGCCAATTCTATTACGGAGAGAAATTCCTATGGCTTGGGGTACCCCAACAGACAGCTTGACTCCAAAAATCAATCCTTTCCAATATGCAATAGAAATTGAATGTCTAACACTAAAGGATCAGAATTCGTACCTTATTCTATATGGTTGAAGTAGATCCCCGTTGAGCTTTCCAACTTCAGCTTGAATTTATAGATTACTTCCTCAACATCAAGTAAACAATACAAGCATTCTATATATCATGGTGTTAGATCTATTCTAGCATATATAATCAATAATGTATAAGCATTTGACATAATCCAATGGATATAATATTCATTCAAACACACATTATTAGACAAGAAAAGATATTTCTATTAATATAAATCAGAGATTACAAGATACAACCTCTGTCGGCACGTCTGCGAACCTGAGAAACTAAATCCCCCACTTGGGCCTCCACCACTTCAATCCTCCATCTCTAGATAGCAAGCTCACAAGCAAAAGGAAAGCTTGGGAAGAACAGAAAAGTGCTCCATGGGACAAAGGGATGCAGACTTAAGCATAAGTTCTAGCAACAATGGACTATAGTTTCTTTGCTCTCAATTCTCTCTTATGTCTTTAATGTCCCAAGGGGTTCCTTATATAGCGTTTCAAAGGGGTAATGAAAGGTCAGATCCGAGCGATCTCAAGGAATAGGGAAGGCCAGGAGTCAAGTGAGTCCGATCCATGTCAAGGAAAACTCCAAAAGGATTTGGATTTTGTACACATCCCAATGTATGCAGTTTTAGTGGTCAAACCCGTGTATATACACGCTTATAGGTTTAAAATTCACGTGTATCATTTTTCACAGGTTTTTAGCGATGGTCAAGGAAACATCAAAGGACAAAAAATGGTCCATGAGGTCTAAGGAGTCCGCAGCAGGACATGGGAAGGCCATACAAAGTGTGATTCACCTAGAATTGTAAAATCATCTATTACAACAATATATAGAGTGCTTAATAAAAAATATTCATCAAACCATGATACATGAAAGAGACTCAACATGAAGTTGGAAGAAGAATTCTCTTTATTAACAATAGTGAATGAGATAAGTGTACAACCCAACGCCTGAAACAAGGAGTCCTCTGCAACCAAAGGAATCTGAGTTCTGTTGCTCCAAATATTTCTGAGGATATACCACCAGCATAACTTTGCTCTCCAAATATTATTGATTAATGCCCTCCCCAAAGCCTCTATTTATAGTATGAGAAATAGAGCAGCTTTGAAGGTTGAGGAGGTTGAGACAGTTGAGATAGTTAATGATTAGGGCTCAACAAAGGTCCATTAATCATGTTTTATTATTTTTAATGTTGAATGGATGTGTACGCAAGTATTGATATTGGCAACCTACGTATGACACGTGAGTTGCTATATAGGAAACCCGCATACAGATTTGTATGCGGGTTGCAATCAAGATACTCGCATACAGTACGTGGGATGCTATGGAGATAGTCGTGTATGTACATGAGTTACTGTGGATATAGTCACGTACAACAATAAACATATAAAAAGGTAAAATGGAAAGCTAGTTGGATAGTGAATGCATCTCATGTCATGCCCATCTATAGTGTTTAGGAAACCTTCAATCCATAAGTGTCCTTTTGTGTGCCAACAAATGAAGTGTCAGCACTCGGACAGAGAAGTGCCATTTGGGTTGATAACACATTGGGAAGACTAAAAGAGTAAATCAAATCTTAGAGGACATGCTAAGGATGTATGACATGGAAAAACAAGGTAAGTGGGAGGACTACCTAAACTTAGTAGAATTTTATTATAATAATAATTTTCAAGCTTCTACAGGTATGAGTCATTTTGAAATATTATATGGACGCAAGTGTAATAGTCCAATTTCATGGAGCAGTCCACTTGATATATTAATGTTATGACTTAATGTATTAAAATATATGGAACTAACCATGAAATAGGTACAACAAAACTTGAAGGCTACCCAAGACAGGAAGAAAAATTATCCTGATTTATAAAGAACTCCTAGAGAGTTCCAAGTGGATGATCATGTGTATATAAAGGTAAATCCCAAGAAAATTTCCTTGATATTGGGAAAGTTTCAAAATTGGCACCAAGCTATTATAGGCCATTCGAAATTTTAACTAGAGTAGGGTTGGTTGCGTGCCATTTAGCCCTACCACCAAATATTAAAGTGCATGATGTGTTTCATGTTTCTATTTTAAAGATATATGTGCATGATGTTTCTCATGTGATTGATTGGAATGTAATCTAGGTGGAACCCAAAGGAGATTTAAAATTGGGACTAGAGTGCATTCTCGACATGAGAGAATTTTTACTATGGAACCATATCATTGGAAAAATCAAGGTGCAATGGAAGCACCTTAATCCGGAAGAAGCTACTTGGGAGTTGGAAAGTAGTATGCGAGAGGCATATCCACACTCATTCCAAGAGGATGAAATGGAAGAATAAAGCAGAAATATTTTAAGACCGAGGAAGGTGATATACTTTAAGGGGAGGTGTATGTAATACACCTTGAATTAATAATTTTTTATTAATTCTTCTAGAAAAAATAATTTAGATATTATTTTATGATTTTATTATTTTTGAGAGAAAAGTCAAGAATAAAACATTTTGTAAATAAATTTTTTTATTTAATGAAATATGTTGAAAGGGGGAAAAAGTGGATATAGATGTTAAAGAGTGTTTGCTGACCTACAAGAGGAAAATACATGTTGCTGAATCCACTGAGTGAGAACTCAAGATGCAGGAGGCATCATCCCCCAAAATCAGGTCAAAACTCCTAGTTGAGTGCTAAAGATAAGGAGGTTCATATATGACCAAGTCCTAGAAAAAATACTATATATTAGTATGTCCATGAGAAACAAAAGGATAGCATTAGACCAGGATTAAATATATGAATGCGAGAGATGTCACATTGAAGGATTTTTATCTTTTGGTTTAGTGAGCATGCTCGCAGGTTCTGGAGCAAGCAACTTGGATGCTCTGGGAGTTGGTTGGGAGGAACAAATTCTCCACTTTTGTTTTCCCAGCATTGGTGCTAGGTTCATATTTTATGTTTAAATATTAGTGGAATGTGTTTTGAATTCTATATCTTAAGAATATTAATGTAGAACCTAGTCTATATCGGTTAGCTTAATGATGACATGCTTAAATGTTTAGAATTCTGGTTCCTTTCAAAATTTTAAATCTACACATAAATGGATTGGAATCGTCTATAATGCAAGAGCATCATGGAATGCCAGCAATGTGATGAATTGGTCACATGTTGTGGCATCTTTTGTAACTATTTTTGTGCTAAGTCATAATCTGAATAGCGGCGTAGGAAATCATTGTGGATCACGACTCCCTGCATGGAGATCAAACCGTCGTTAGTTTGTTTCAGACAGGGATGTTCCATCATGCGTCATAGTAGTGTTTATTTCAGTTGTAGGACCACTCATGATAGGGTAGTAGTTTTAGTTTAAATAGACTGATTAGATATGTGTGAGGGGTTCTACTCTTTAGCATTTAGAATTCTGAGTTTTTAGAGAGAGGACAGACCTGTGTCTGATTCTTGTTTATAAATATTTTGAAGAATTGGAAGGACAGAGATCCAAGATGTGTGCATTTTTCATTTTTGCTTAATAGAAGGATTAGTCATGTGTTTGTAGGGTTTTTAACCTTTATGCATGTGTCATGTTGAACTGTGTATCTTACAGAGCTAACTTCAATGATTTCATGAACATTTGGGTATTTCCATGAAGTGTTGATTTTACGCATCAATTTCTTGCTTAAACAGTTGAAGTAGAGAGTAGATGCATGCATAAGAGTATTAGGTTAAAGTATCGTGAATATTGTGGGCTGGATTGATCAATTTCATGATCAGTCAGTGCAATCCGCAGGTTTTCTGCCTTAACAAGTTTTTGCAGAGAACGAATGATGGAAATTGAGGCTGCAGATCAAGATCTGACGAACTTGAAGTATCTTGCACCAAGGGTTGCGAGGAAGTTAACAGATACACAGAGATATGAGAGATGCATCAAAAAGAACATCAACGATCATGGAGAAGGCCTAAAGGATCAGATGACTAAGAAAATTGGGGGGAAAGATTTTCGGAGGGGAAGTTGCAGGGGAGAAAATTTGGAAAGTTGGCATCTCGCATCCCACATCCCACATGCGGAAACTCTATTGTGGAACATATTTACAGAGATGGAATTGTTGAGAGCAATTTGGGAAATGAAGATCCCTCATCCCACATCCCTCCCATGGAAGGGGATTTGCGAAGGTAGAGTAGTGGAAATGCAGTTTTAGAAAATAATTTGGCCATTGGGATAAATTAAGTAGTCTTGCTAAGTGTAAGGGCCATTAGATCCTAAAAGTGCTGGTTAGAGTCGATTGAGATTGACCCACCTGCACCAATTTTTGCATTAGAGTGAGGAATTTGAGATTTCCTGTTGAGGAATTCCGCAGCTGAGGTTGTGGGTAGAATTTTGAAGGATTAAGGAGTAGCGCATGAAAGAGAGAAGTATAGCCATAGGATCCTGAAGACAGCAAAGAAAGAGTGCTCAGAAGGTTCTAGATAGAGGACAGCATTGACGATAGACCAAGGGACGAGGAGAGGCTTGGTGAGGTAAGTTGTAATAGTGTGAAAGAAAACTATTATTGCAGAGGCTTAGAGTGGGAATATGCTTGCATGCATTGGAAGAGCGAGAGGTCATGATAGAGGTCGACCATTAGGGAACGCAGAAGTTCTAGAAGAAATGAGGGAGTTAAGGGAACATCTAGAAGCCATGGAAACGGAAAAACGAAGAGACCTAGAAGCAGGGGATATAAGTGAACCTCGGGATGAAGAGAAAAGAGAAGAAGATGCACCTATGCAGGAAACACCATATTTAAGATGTTTTAGATCTATTCTGGGAGCGACTTCAAGGCAGAGACCAGAGTTGCCTACATATGATGGGATTCTCATTGCAAAGCATCTCATTGATTGGATCAGTGATTTGGATATGTAATTTGAGTACGATGAGGTATAAGAAGATAAGAGATTCATATTGGCTATGACGAGGTTGAAAGGGCATGCGTTCTTATGGTGGGATAATGTCCAAGCCAAAAGACAGAGGAAGAATAAACCCTTGATAAAAATTTTGGATATAATGATAGCAAAGATGAGGGCTAAGTTCTTTCCCAAGGATTACGAATTGATTCTATATAGACAAGTACAAAACCTTAGGAAGAGATTGCTAACAGTGAGAGAATACAATGAGGAGTTTTACAAAGTAAACCTAAGGGATAGATATGCGAAAGAGTCAGCATAAAATCTTGATAGATATGTGAACGGTCTAAGGATGGATATCCAAGAAGAGATCAGCATGATTTCTCCTAGAACAATGGAGGAGGCATATCAGTGCGCGTTAAATTAAGAATAGAATATAACAAGGAAGAAGAGCTTCAATAGAGGTTGTAGTTTAGCCAGAGGGAGAGGACAAGCAATGGGAAGAGGAATATTTCGACCAAAGAGAGGGGATTCTAATAACTCTATCCAACAAAAGGAACATGGTAGAGGAGGTGATTCTAGAAGAAGAGGACCTTACCAATGAGGTAAAGGTAGAGGACGAGGCAGAGAAGCTGTCATTAGATGCTACAAATGAAACTAGTTGGGGCATAATTAATTTGAGTGTCCAAGGAAGGAAGACGTAGGGAAGAGAGAAGCCTATGTAGCGCACAATGAGAAGCAACAAGAATAGTCGATGGTAGAAGAAGTCTTGCTAGAGATAGGAGAATATTTGATGATGAACAACTTCTTATTGAAATCTGACAAGGAGCAAGCAGAGCCTGTTCAAAGGAAGTCATCATTCAGGACAACATGTAAAGTCCAAGGGAAGTGATGTAAGATGGTGATTGACAGTGGGAGTACTGACAATATTGTTTCCACAGAGATGGTGGAAAAGCTAAGGCTAAAGAAGACCAAGCATCTAGTTCCATATAAAGTATTTTGGTTACATAAAGGACATCAAATCCTGGTGAGCGAATGGTGTGAAGTTGATTTTTATATAGGTCCATATAAGGACAAGATTCTGTGTGATGTTATGGCGATGGATTTTTGTCATATAATGTTAGGCAGACCATGGAAATTTGACAAGAAAGTAACTCATGATGGTAGGAGTAATATTCATAGTTTCAAGTAGAATGGGATAATCCATGTATTTCACCCTCTACAAGTGGGAAGTACAACAAGGTAGTTCGAACCTAAGGTTTTTATGTTGTCAAGAAAAGAGTATTTGCAGTAGGTTGAGGAGGTAGAGTTGAACTATGCTGTGGTGTGCAAACCAAGAGTGGTGATCGTGAAGACTAATCTGTCAGATCTACCTGAGGAGATTCAAGAGATGTTGAGTGAGTATAAGGACATTGTGGTGGATGATTTACCCAATGAACTACCACCAAGGAGGAATATAAGTCATTAGATTTATTTTATTCCAGGATCTAGTTTACCAAATAAGCTAGAGTACAGGTTGACACCTCAAGATAATGAAGAATTGAGGAAGTAGGTCCAAGGATTGTTGGACAAAGGATTGGCTTAGAAGAGTTTGAGTCAATGTGTGGTACCAACAGTACTAACAACCAAGAAATATGGTGAGTGGAGGATGTGTACTGACTCTAGAGCGATTAACAAGATCACCATTCGATATAGGTTTCCATTACCAAGGATGGATGACATGATAAATTGCCTAAGTGGGGCAACATATTTTTCAAATATGTATTTGAAGAGTGGATATCATTAGATACAGATCAGAGAAGAATATGAGTGGAATATAACATTTAATACAAATAATGGGTTGTATGAGTGGTTGTTCATGCCATTTGGATTGTCCAATGCACTAAGTACCTTTATGAGGTTGATGAATGAAGTCTTGATATATTTCATAGGTAAGTTTGTGATAGTTTACCTTGATGACATTTTGGTTTTCAGCTGAATAGAAGAAGAACATATGAAGCATTTGAGATATGTTTTGGAAAGGCTACAACAGGAAAAGTTACTGATAAACTTGAAGAAGTGTACCTTCATGAAGACAGAGCTAGTATACTTGGGTTTTGTTATCTCGAGAGATGGGTTGAAGATGGATCCATAAAAGGTGCAAGCAATCACTTATTGGCCTTCACCTAGGAACATATTTGAGGTAAGGAGCTTTCATGGATTGGCAAGTTTCTCTAGAAAATTTATAAATAATTTCAGTGGTATTTGTGCATCTATTGTTGAGACAATTAAGAAGGACAAACAACCATTTCAATGGACAGCAGAGGTGGAAAGGAACTTTCAATTCTTGAAGAAGAAGATCACTGGGAAACTAATATTGAAGTTACCCGACTTCAACCACCCTTTCCAAGTGAAGTGTGATTCTAGTGGAGTAGCAATCGAAGCTGTGCTTAGTCAGGAGGACAAGCCTATAACATATTTTAGTGAAGTTGAATGATGCGAAGTAGAAGTATTCATCTTATGACAAGGAGTTTTATGCTATTGTTCAAGCAATGAGGCATTGGAGGCATTACTTGATTCCCAGATAATTTGTGTTATATTTAGATAACCATGCATTACAGTACATAATGCAGCAACCTAAGTTGAACCTGAAGCATGTCAAGTGGGTCGATTTCTTACAGAGCTTCACCTTTGTGTTGAAACACATAAGTGGACTGTCAAATAGAGTAGCGAATTCCTTGAGTAGGAGACTGCTAATCATGTAAGGAAATAAGATCCAAATTTTGGAGTTTGAGCATTTGAGAGATTTGTATGAATCCAACATTGATTTCTAGGAGGCTTACAGGGCTTGTAAGAATCTAGTAGAGGTGGACAGAGAGCCATGGATGGAGTATACACTACAAGATGGTTTACTCTTTAAAAACAGTAAGTTGTGTATACCAAAGTGTTCTATGAGAAGGAAATTGATACAGGATACACATAATGGAGGTATATTAGGTCAGTTTAGAAGCGATAAAACTTTTGGACAGTTGGGTCATTTCTATTTTTGGCCAAGGATGAGGTCTAAAGTTGAGAAGTTTGTAAGCAGATGCAGAGTATGCCAACATGCTAAGGGGAGAAGCCAAAACACATGATTGTATACACCATTGCCTATTCCAACTAGGCCTTGGGATTCTATGAGTATGGATTTCATTCTGGGTTTACCAAGAACTTAAAGGAGACATGATTCTATCTTTGTTGTTGTTGATAGATTTTCTAAGATGGCACATTTAATTCCATGTTACAAGACTAGTGATGCCACACACATTGCTAACTTGTTCTTTGATGGAGTTGTGAAACTACATGGTTTACCTAGAAGCATTGTATCAAACAGAGATAGGAAATTCACAGGTAATTTTTGGAGAACCTTGTGAAAGAATTTGGGTACCAGACTGAATTTTAGTTCAACATATCACACATAGTATGATGGATAGATCGAAGTAGTCAATAGGAGTCTGGGAAACATGTTGAGAAGTTTCATTAGAGGAAATTTCAACTCAAAATGGGCCTTTTAAATTTAACTCAAATTCCATGTCATCATGTGTTAGCCAATGAAATTGATTTAAATTTGAAATACCGTATAGGTCTTAAATACTTTTTTAATATAAATTTGGGGATAGGTATCATAAAAAAAACTAGCTTTTTGTTTGTATTTTCGACATATCTCCCTATCTTTTTACTCAAATTTCAATTGGGAGAGCTTGTTGGATGCCGAATTAAATTCCGCATCCAACGAGTACCTACTCAGCATACTTTTGATGGAGCATGCTACCCTAAAAACAAGAAATACTTGAAAAAAATGATGATTATGTCATCATCACATTTTTTTCAGGTGTTTCTTATTTTTGGGGTAGCAGGGTCCATCAAAAGTATGCCAAGTGGGTACTCGTTGGATGCAAAATTTAATTCCACATCCAACGAGCTCTCCCGATCAAAATTTGAGTAAAAACATAGGGAGATATGTCGGAAATACAAACAAAAAAATAGTTTTTCTTTTCTTCCTCCAAAATTAATAAATATTATTTTATTATTTTAACTATTATTTTATTAATTTTTTTTAGGACACCCATTTTGAGGTGAAATTTCCTCTAATGGATTGGGGAAAATCCTATGCAGTGAGACAGATTATTAGCTCAAGCCAAGTTTGCATATAATGATTCACCAAAAAGGATTACGGGGATGAGTCCATTTCAAATTCTGTATGGAATTCACCCAAGAGGAGTGTATGAACTTCGTGACTTAGGTCAATTGGAGAAATGAAGTGCTGATGGAGAGGAGTTTGAAACAAGAATTAATGAGTTACAGGAGCAAGTGAAAGAAAGATTGCAACAGAGTAACACCAATTACAAGGCGCAAGCAGATTCTAGAAGGAGGGAAAAGAACTATGAAGTAGGAGATTTGGTCTTAGCATATCTGAAGAGAGACAGATTTCCTAAAGGAGAGTATAACAAGTTGAAGATGAAGAAGATTGGACCTTGTAGAATACTCAAGAATTTTTTAGTGAATGCTTACGGGTTAGAGATTCCTACAGGACTGGGTATTTCACCAATCTTTAATGTAGCAGATCTATATCCTTCTGTAGGAGGTGACAATAGAACCTTTACAAGAGGTGAAGATCCTACTGAAGACTTACAATAGGTAGCGCAGATGCTTGTGACACAACCATTGGAAGTTGAGGCCGTTCTGGGAACTAGGGTATTAAAGAGTATAAGGAAGAAGGACCATCTGGAGTATTTGGTCAAGTGGAAGAAGAAACCAACAGAGGATTCTACTTGGATGCATGCTGTAGAGTTGGAAGCCAGGGGTTTCACTGTAGCTGATATTATGAACAGGGGTTCATAATTTTCTACCTTGCGAGTCTGATGCAAAAGCATCGTGGCATGCCAGCAATGTGATGAATTGGTCACATGCTGTGGCATATTTTGTAACCATTCTTGTGCTATGTCATAATATAAATAGTGTCATAGAAAATCATTGTGTATCACAAATCCCTGCATGGAGATCAAACCGCTGTTAGTTTGTTTTAGACAGGGACATTTCATCATGCATCATAGTAGTGTTTATTTCAGTTGCAGGACCACTCAAGATAGGGTATATGTTTTAGTTTAAATAGACCAATTAGAGATGTGCAATGGGTTCTGCTGTTCAACATTTAGAATTTTGAGTTTGCAAAAAGAGGACAGACTTGTGTTTGATTCATTTTTGTAAATATTTTGAAGAATTGGAAGGAGAGAGATCCAAGCTATCTACATATTCCTTTGTTTCTTAATAGAAGGATTAAGATTGTGTTTGTAGGGTTGTTAACCTTTATACATGTGTTTTCTTCAACTATGTATCTTATAGAGCCAACTTTGGCATTTTCATGAACATTTGGGTATTTCAATGAAGTGTTGATTTTATGCATGAATTTCTCACTTAAACAGTTGAAGTAGAGAGTAGATGCATGCATAAGAGTGTTAGGTTAAAGTATCATGAAGATTGCAGGTTGGATTGATCATTTTCATGATCAATTAGCACAACCTGAAGGTTTTATGCCTTAACAAGTTTTTGTAGAGAATGAACGGTGGAAATTGAGGCTGCAGATCAAGATCTGTCAGACCTAAAGTATCTCACACCAAGATTTTCAAGGAAGTTAAAAGATCCACATCAAAAAGAAAATTGATGGTTGTGGAGAAGGCCGCAAGGATCGGATGGCTAAGAAAGTTGCAGGGAAAGATTTGTGGGGGGCAACTTTGGAAAGTTGGCATCCCGCATCCTGCATGCAGAAACTCTGTTGCATAACAGATTTGTGGAGATAGAATGGTGGAGAGTAATTTGGGAAATCGAGATCCTGCATCCCGCATCCTACCTGTGGAAGGGGATTTGTGGAGGTGAAGTTGCGGGAACACAATTTTAGAGAAGAATTTGGCCATTGGGATAAATTAGGCAGTACTATTAAGTGTAGGGGCCATTACATCCTGGAAGTGCTGGTTAGAGTCGGTTAAGATCAATTCAGCTGTACCAATCTATTTCTAATTAGTATCATGCATTTCTAAATTGAAGCATCTATTTCCTACTTTTATTAATTATTTCCAAAATTCTTCCTTAGTCTATATTTACAAAACTAAATGTAGACGAAATCTCTAATCATGCTAGAATTAATCTATTTTTATCATATTTAAACCACACTAAGGATTACATAAACAAATATAAGTATATATAAATAGTGTATCATCCAAATCCTTACTCATATAGATGGGTTAGGATATAATCATGTTTTATTATATAACATGGATATGTATCGGTTAGTACTTATGAAAGGATTTTACTTTGAAATACTAACTTCTTACAAACTATAGGTTTCCAATTAAAATATTCTAACAGAGTAATGTTTACATAACTAATCATGAAAGTATAATCCATTAAAAAAATCAATCATGGATTTAAATCGGAGATATATAATAATCCAACTAAGAGATTATATAAATCACAGATTTAAAATAATTCATTTATGAAATCACCTTATGTTCTAGATTTTGTGAAAACAAACATATAGATCTAAGATCCTAATTAGCATTATTAACATCCACAAAGCATGCGTAGGATAGTTAAAAAAATCAAATCAAATCTATTACTTTCACTGACTGATATGCTAGCTATTACAGCTCTATTTATGGCATCAAAATATTCATGACGAAACAAGTATCATTTTCCATCCAACCAAAGATATCATCGATAGCCAAGTCTTAAAAACACAAATATATTAAATTCTTCTTAATAAATCATAGACCCTATGGGTTGTATCAAATAATGCAACAAAAAAATTAAAGATAGAGTCGTAAGTCCACATCGTGTCTACCCACAATCTATGCAAAGGAATAGCCTCGGAAGAGTAATCACATATAACCATCATGTTGATCACATGATCACAACAATTACAAACTATAAAAAAGCACTAGTACTCATGATCGTAAGACCATCAACGATGGCAACATGATGGTTTAACACCAACAACACACACACACACACACACACACACACACACACACACAAGACAAATACGATCATTAAATTTACACATTCGAAGGATGGCACCCTTTTCTTTTAAACAACACGCATATTAAAGAGTGGTTGTAAGACCATCTTTGATGGCTATCAAATTAAATTGAAATACCAATGTTAAATAGTAAGGGAATAAGACCAATCAATAGAACCCAAACCCTGCCAGGTTAGATTTAAAACATTACATTACAGTGTCGTAAAAATGGCTAAAGAGCCAGCACAAAAAAAAACCCAAGAAGGGTTTTATAAAAACGTTTATGAATTCAAAACTGAAACACTTATCTTTTAATTGATGTGGCTACCATTTGGAGCCCTCACAACCTCTTCCTAGCATGACCTACAACCACGACATGGATTGGGTGGGTATGGTTCAAAATCTTAATAGGAATAAAAAAAACCAAAGCTTAAACTAGGGATGAGTCACATACTTTACCTGGGTGTTTGGAAACATGAGCCTAGGAGGGGGTGATCCTGTCGCCTCCCTCTCCAGGACCAGAACCTACATATTGTCCCTTATTGTTAGAACAAGTACCATATTGTAAGTTTAAATCAAATAAAGAACTTGAAGTGGGACAAACCTCACCTTGGAGAAAGGGTAGAGAGGGATAGGGGTAGCTCCTCGGAGCACCCTTATCCATCCTATGTCTACATTACAAACAACAATAAAAACTCAGTGAGTTGTACTAAATATTTCTTTATGAAATTAATAGTAGAAAACTCATTTTAAGAAAGAAATGAGAACCCTTACCTGTATAGACAATACAATAGGAAAAGGGGTGTTAAGGAAAGTTTTTCTCTATAGTTCTCCATGGAAGCTGAAGAAAATATTTTAAACACCTCAAGAAGGAAAAAAACAGAGTACTGTTAACAATTTTCTAAAAACCATGACCGACACAACAAACTATATCAAAGCTCGATGGCCTTGTTGACCACATAAATATCAAAACAATCTCTTTCTTCCACTAAAGTCACAAAAGAGCCTTCAACTCATGCTAACTGCATAAAGAGGAAAGAACCACCTATACACTTTCACCATTATCAAAGATCGACTATGTTTATTCTTACGAAACCAAACTTTCAAATGACGTTTTGAGCATAAAACTGGCACATTAAACTTGTATGAAAACCTAACTCTCGTCTTCATAGATGGAGGGTGGAGGGAGAAACATGTAGCCAAGTAAAGGACCTGGCTACATTTCCATAACAAAACAAATTCATGAGTTAATGCGAAGGTCAACCAAGGATAGTGCCATAACCATAAAAAACAACAATCATTAAAACTTAATCATTACAATCACTTTTGGGTTTTAGCCTATGCCAAGAACCTTCATGGTGATGGGATTGTGGCATGTCATGACTTCATGTATTAATCCAAGGTACACATCCTTTTCACACTATAACCATAGTGTTTTATATTGCTAAGATCACCAAATTATTTTATCACCATGGTGCTATGTTATACCTAGGTCATCAAATTATTATTACAACCATAGCATCCTACTATGCATTAAGTACATCGAACTACATTTCAAGCATCATATTTCTTCATAACATTAAACTTTAAATATTTTGCAGTCCTTGTATGACGATATGATATGGTATATAAACCATAAACATCAAGGACCATAAATAAAGTGAATTTAGTCCAAACCATCTAGTCTCATGCCAAGTATAAAGTCATAAACCCTCACTCTTTATTTATATCACAAGAGGTCACTATATGGAGGAACCATATGCTTTACAAACCCTAAGCACCTTATGCTTAAGGGAAGGTCATTACATACCATAGTATAAACTATGGTAAGGCCAAGGCCTTTAAATTACATTTCAACTTGAATGGCACAACATAACAAGAGTACCAAATTGTAATTTTTTCTTCAAGCTATCACCGACCGAAAGGGTCGTGTTAATAAGCATCACTAAACACCATATTTTATAGGGTCGTAATTCCACATCGTGGATACCCTAGTTTATACAAAGGAATAAGGCTCTATCTAATACGTCAGATTACAATACAGTACATAGATCATGGGATTGATTCTCGTAAAGGCATATACTTAACACATACAAAATTGCAAGTGTAAACCACTATCTGCATCGTAGAATAAAAACACATAACATGGTCATAAGCCTATCTAACATTACAACATTTATAACAACCTATATTATATATACATAGTTTATAAAAGAAAACAAAGGAAATCCATTTTTTCCATGGTCATAACACCAAACATGATGGAAACTGAGGGATTTAACATAATCCATATAAATAATTGCCACAGTAAATTATGAAGGATCACTAGGTTAATATCTATCCTAAGTCTGATTTCAATTCATATAAACCATCAAAAGAATATATCAAGGTATATATATATATATATATATATATATATATATATATATCGTGTCTATAAGACCATTGATGATGAATTCCATTATAAAATCTAAACACCTGTATTTTGAACTACATGGGAATAAGACCCATCAAGGCACCCCAAACCCTACCAGGGTTTTAAGTAAACTAAATTATTTCATTACATTAGAGTGCCAAGTAATTCCTATAAGCCGACACAACCTGGAAAGGGTTTTTAAGCACAACCATTGACTCATTTAAAGCAATGAGTAAAACCACTTATAATAATCATTGTGGATACCAAGAATCCCTCACAACTTCTTCCCAACGAGACGTGCAACACAAATAGGTTGGGTCAACATGGATATTTGTAGGTTTAAAGAAATTGTAAAACAAAAACCAAATTGAACCAAGGTTTAATGCAGACTTACCTGAGTGTCTGGAAACATGAGTCTGGGAGGAGGTGACCCTGTAGCCTTCCTCTCCAGTGATGAAACCTACAAGTGAAACCAGTTATAGTCGGTTTAAGTAGATAAGAATTATTATTTCAAAAACAAGCAAAACTAAATTTTTAGAGTCCTGAATGATTACCTTGGAATTTGGAAATGAGGGCCAGGGGTCGGCTCCTCTGAGCACCCTTATCCCTCCATAGTATGCAGACACCAAGAACACATTAGTGAAATGAGGAATGTAAACTATAACTTTTAAAATATAGGACGAAGGAACCAGTTTGATTCTTACCCTTTTTAATAAACTGTTCATGTGTTAGAAGCACTACAACATTGATGAAGCTCAAGTGTGGTTTGCGACACTCTAGGTTAGAAGATCCCAAATTTTTGGACCTCACACTTATGGCCATGAGCCCATTGATTATGATGTTACTTTGATGTTTTATTTTGATATATTGGGTCGAAGACCACATTGCTTATGAACATGATTATTTGTTTGATATACTGGGGATAAGCCAATTTCATATGATATATTTATATATGTATATATATATATATATATATATATATATATATATATATGTTTTCTTGTGTTGGGAGGGGACCCTGAAGCACATGATTGATGAGATGTTTTGTGTTGAGCGAGGAGCTCTTGAGCACATGGGTAAATTGATGCTTTGTGTTGAGCAAGAATATTTGGAGCACACCCATACTTATATTTGTGTTGATCATGAAGCTCTTGAACACATGAAAAGATAATTTGGAAGTATTGGGCATACTACCCTGAAGCCTTCCATGTTGATGTTGAGGATAATCTATGGAACATCAGATCATTGGCCATTGTATCCCTATGTGTATCCTAAAAGTACATCCTAGCATTAGTGTTGAGCGAAGAGCTTTGGAATTGCACTAAGTTTGTAACTCCCTATTTTTAGCATTCAGAATGGGCTCTGGTAAGTGCTAGGAGTTACCAAAAAGAAGTAATGATTCCCGATTGAAAATGACATGAGAAAAATATTGATCTCATCTGAGTTATTTATAAGTGATTAAATGAAATTTCGAATTCTGTATTATCATCTAGTACTTAAGAACTACAATGTTATACGAGGGAAACTAACATGCAAGGATGTTTAGATTTTCCTCACCTAGTAGACCTAACCATATACCTGATGACCTTAATGAATAAAGTGTCTTAAGTCTAGGGATCATAATATGTGATACCGTAAGACAAAGGTTACCAAATAATATATTATTATATATTTTATACAGAGTATGTATAAAGAGTACACCTAGTAATAATATTATCAATGTGAGAAAGAAGGAAAATTTCCATCTATTACTATTATTAATAAGATAAAAATTAAATAGTATAATACCTATAAAATTCCAATTGGGAACTAGCTAAAAGTTTCTAAGTTAAAATATTAAAATTACTAAATTAAATAAAAAAAAGGGTTAAATCAAGAAATGAAGTGATTCTTGATTTAACTGCCCCTTTGACTGGAAAGTCTGTGTATAAAGTCCCAAGAAAAAGAGAGGCTTACGGACCTGATCTGTAATTTCCTAACTCTGGTGTGTAGACCTAAATACTTTAATTATGTAATTTTACTTAAATAATTCTAAAATTTAATTGGTTCACACAGAGCCTTCTCGGATTGGGAAAAACAAGGGTTTATTCTAGGATATTTTGCAGAGGACAAGAGTGATCAGTGGGAAGAAAACAAATATATGTCAGACATAGAATTTATTCTCCTGTAACACATTTAGATCTGGTGCCATTTAGGTTTCAGAATCCACACCACAAAAACCT
This sequence comes from Pseudotsuga menziesii, assembly GCA_001517045.1. Classification (NCBI taxonomy): domain Eukaryota; kingdom Viridiplantae; phylum Streptophyta; class Pinopsida; order Pinales; family Pinaceae; genus Pseudotsuga; species Pseudotsuga menziesii. The sequence continues at coordinate 52,374 of LPNX011029707.1, forward strand.
ACTACCACGCTTCTGGGCAGCCAAACCGTGGAACTAAGGAGAGTAGTTCGTTTTGTTTCAAACAAAGGCTTCGAGAAAATTACATAGGTTTTTTACATCCTTAATTTAACATAAAAAATTATTTAAATAATTTTCTGAGGTTCTGGAAAGTTTAAGGTGTTTTGGGTGAATTCGGGGATTTCTGGCAATTTTGGTCAAGAGAAACCCTGCACAGAGGAGGATGAAAAAGGGTGGTATGGCCCAAAACAAAAAGGGTTATATAGATTTTTCTGGGAATTTACACCTATTACTGACCCATAGGAACTCCATATCTTAGCTTGAGTTTACATATCCTGTTTTGCATCAATTTTAGTAAAACTAGTTATTAAAAAATAATAATCTAGCTAGGGTCTTAAAAAAGCTATTAAATCAGCTTAAATCCAATTATGTAAAAAATGATATTTATAAAAGAGATAAATATGATTTCTCTAAACATAAATAGTTATTTCAATCACTTCGCCATCATGAATTATTTACTACAACACTCATATTCACTCAATCCCCCTATACATTGATAAAATGGGACCTTTTATGAAACTGAGATAATATTCTTTAGGGTCTGAGATATCTCGAACTGATAAATACAATGTTCAAAATATAATGAAAATACAGAGAAAAAATTACATTATTGACTAACCATTACAACGATGCTTCCAAAATTAAGGGGTAGGAGGCCCAAATCATGACCAGCAAGGGGCTGTGAGCATAGGTGAAGCATGGGATTCACTGGAGCTCGAACTAAACTTGATAGAGGCTGAAAATAATTCTGATTATACTTATATGTCTACAAGCTAGCACTCCACACCTGCAATGGAAGAGAAGGGGATGGAAAGAGAGTAATGGAAGGCTAGGGCTCATCTCCCAGTAGTCTGAAAAACAACACTCAGAAGTAATGATCACATAAGCTATCAAAAATCAAGTCATCAACCAAACTGAAGCAATGGGTTTGAATTTATCTTTTATAGAATTATGGATGACTTGCTTCATACATTGAGGCCAATGGTGACCTGTGAGAGCAATTCAACCCCATGGGTGACCTAACCCTAGCCACAAAAGCAACCCCTTTGCGAAATTAGGCAAGTACGACCATGTGGAATTGTTTCCAAGTCCAAATCATCCTTCACAATTAGAAACTGCACCCTCCCTTAGTCAAAAGCTGCCTCTTTTGAGTTAGGATAGCTTTCTTCTTTTCCTGGGTCATAAGGAAACTCTTTCTTTCCTTGAAAAACTTTCTTGCTTTTCTCTTACAGCTTTTCTAACCTCCATAAGAGAAAACTATACCCTCCCCTTTGAAATACTTTCCTTCTTTTACCTTTGTCTGCTTTTTCTACTTTTAGAAAACTTGCCTTTATTCTCCTCCTTTCTTTTGTCATGGACTTTCTTATTTTTCCCAAGAAAAGCTAACTAGCTTTCCCCAAAGCGCCCTCTTGACGTGGTAGCATTAATTCCACATCAATATTGTGCATAATAAATAAAATTGATAAAATAAAATTAAATACATTCCTTAGAACAATTATTAGTAAAAAATTATCCTAGGAGGAATAATTAATAACAACTTGAGCCCCTAGGAACTTAGCATGGGAAATGCTTTTAATGGTCAATTTGAGGGGACATGACAGTACTCCCCTCCCAAATCTTCTTGTCCTCAAGCAGAAGCACCATAGAGTATTGCAAAATTTTCCACCATGTTTTTTCTACACCACTCTGATCATAGCCATTTTTCTGATGCCACTTCCTTGAGCAAAATTTCCAACCTAGTTAAAGTAACTGAGTAGAATTTTCGGATCCCACTGCCTCCTCTACAAGGAACCAAATTTTTCTGCCACCTTTTGAACTCTGTCATTCCTATGAATTCCTAGATCCCATGGTTTTATCTTCCTCCTTCCACCCATCAATAAAAACAACAAAATTTTATTATTGTAGAGGAGGAAAATAAGGTTTTGAAAATCATACCACCATATTGGGAGCTCATCTCTCGCCATGCCAAACTGAACATTTTTTAAAATCTCCCACCAAACATGGAATTTCTTAATGCGGTACCAAATCATATTGAGCCTCTCTAAAGTATGAAAATCCATGTGCAAGCTAGCGTTGGAACTCACGTCACTATTGTTATGAATACACAGGATTTTATCCCATGCCCCTCCATATATACTGAAAGCATCATATAGCAGCCATACATGCTCATTCCATTGCTCATACAATTTCTTTGATGTGTTCAATGTATCTCCATTGATGCAAACAATATTTTTACCCTCTAGTGCACACATCTCAATCATGTGTCTAGCCACCCAATCAATAGACAGAGAAAATTTCATGCTAAATGATTCAGGTGGGAATAATTCAGCTGCTACTAATGCACTTGTCAAGCCACATGGTTTGACCATCAATACCTCAACTAGAAGAGTGAAAGTATCATGCTCCTCTTGTGGCATCAACAGAAAAAATCCTTTCACCCAATTTTCATCCGCACATGATGTGGCTGAAATAGAAGTGTGGGGTGAAGAATTGTGAGCCAAATCTCTACAATTCTCATCAATCAAGATAATGGATCCACAAATTCCTCCATTATTTTTTTGAGTGATAGTGTGATCATGTGCCTCCTCCAAAATTGTATAACATTTTCCTAGAGGCAACTCATAATCTCTTAGGAACCATACAAGTGCTTGATCTTCATATTGCTTGACCTTAAACTCCTCAAGCACATGCAAATCGGAATGCACCTCATGTGCATGTGTATGGGAGGTATATACTAGCTGAAAAATAAGTCTTTGTTTCTGTTCACATGTCAAGACAATGTCAGTCACAACAAAAAAATTATTGCAGAAATAAAAAATTTCCCTCCCAAGGTCTTCATTCGAAATATGTCTCTATGGAACTTAACAGGTCCTCCCCTCTTCATCCAATGGCTCAACTCTTTGCCATTGATCCAAGGGTGCAAAAATACATCAATTGACCCACACATTGAAAGTATGTGTAGATCTGATGCCTTCTTGTCAAAAGTGGCTGCACACACATGCCTTTTCTGCTGCTTGTAAATCATAGAAAAGTCAGCAATATTAAGAACAATTTTCTTGCAACAAGACATAAAACTTTTACCTTCCATATTTTCCTCTTCAGTGATTCCTCTATCCAACCATCTAGTGGATGAATCAAAGATATTTCTTCTGATTTATATGATCTATAATCATCCATCTCTTCTGCAATAGGATCTATCTCCCATGGGGACAAATCATGATCCCCCTGTTGTGCATGCGACACAAACTAGAAAAATTTCTTCACCCACTATTCATTCCCCATTGGTGTTTTTGAATCTAGGCAACGTGGGAAAGAACTGTGAACCTTATTCGCATGTTTGAAACCTTCAGTAATCAGACTTATGGATGCAACTTTTTCATTATTGGCTGGCCCAAATTGGGTGCTCTCATCCCACTCTTCCATGGGAGAGTGTCTATTTTCAAGGAACAACTCAAGTTTTCTTGGAAAGAAATCAAGTGCTTGGTTCTCATAAAATTGTTCTACACACTCTTTAAGTGCATACCAAATAGAATGCTCCTCACGGTCCATCCAATCATGAGGATCCTCCATGGATTCTTTCATGCCATTTACCCAAAAGGGATGACTCTCAAGAAAATATTGAGGATTCAGTCAATTCTTTCCACACTTGTTGGAAATGTTCTATCTTCATTTGTGATTCTAAGAGGGAACTTTGAGTGTATCTCAAAAAATATTGGGTGGCCAACAAATCACCTTTGAGCTTGTAGTTCTCTTCTTCATATATGCAAATACTTTCTTCATCATGCAGTGATGCTTCCCAGAATAACTCAACAAGCTCAAACATGTCATTTTTATCTGAAAGCAATTGTGAGAAATTACCTTTGATTGTGGACATTACTTTCTGGATATTCTCCATGGCTTCAAAGGAAGATTGATCTTCCATTAAAGCAGCTTCCCAACACATTTTTGACACTGAAGCATGAGTTCCACAGAGAATTTTCAGGGCCTCTTGGATCTTCTGTTCATCAATCTTCAATGACCCTACAAGAAGATGAGGTTCTTGTAGATGTTTGTCCTCTTCATTTCCCATCACTAGATCAATTTCATGCAGTGCACTCGACGTTTTGAAATCTGATCCATATGTTGTTGCTGCAATATATTCATATTTTACATCCTCAACAACATAATTTGGGCTGTAACTTAAGTCCTCATTCATCCTTGGTGCACCAGAAACATATCCTATCAAAGTTTCATCCTTCATACTGAATTCATTTTTGACGCTAGAATTCTGAACCTCATCACTAGGGGGGTCAAACATCCTGAAATATTCACTGGAAGTGGCTGCCATATCAGACTTACACAATGACACATAAAAATAAGAATTTACTAACTCGCCATGTGTGATGTTCTCCTCTTTATGTGGTGGAATTATGATGTCTTGCTCACCCACCCATTTCTATGCTTCACACTCTACTGAGATGTGTGGAAATTGAACCCAAGTGATAGAACATCTGCACTCACAAAATTGCTAATCAAACATGCAAAATTACAAACAAAGGAGACTGAAATTGGAGCATAACACTAATCTATATTGAATAAGTGTACAATATCCAACCTTATGAAATCATAGGCTGCTGAAATATATATTTACATGAGAGATTTTAATTCATAAGGATTCCATTTGAAATAGTCAAAAATTAGGCTAACTAAATCTAGTCAAATCCCCCATAGGTGCATAAAGTAGTTTCCAAATCCACTTAGAGGCTCACGAATTGGAAAAGTTAAGTCAGAAAGATAATAAGGGATGGAAAGACAACTCATACATTATTTTATTAGGAAAAAAGGATGGAGGATGATGAGGGAAAAAAACAAGTCAACTACACCTAGTCTTGCTTTCCCTTTTGCCTTAATTCTCAATAAAATAGGAAGCTTAGCTGAAAAAGTAGATATGTGCTTTGGAGGATCTGGAATAAACAAGACATGATAAATATGGTTTCTAGGAGGTTTCCCAAGTGCTACATGACTCAGTTTTAGCAAGTTTGACTTCTATGGCATGTGGAAAACAACTTGCATAGAGTGGAATATAGGAAACTAGGAAAATAAGACAAAAATGAATTAATTAATGTCTAAGGTAGGTAACTATGGGTTGATTATTCTAAAACCCCCCCCTTAATCCTTTATTTATGAGTAAATATCAAAAAACTATAGGGCCTAACAACAAGGCTTAGTCACCCTTTACATACAACATGTCCATTTAACCAAGGAAAGAGGCAAAAAACTAGTGGCAAAATCCTCCCTTAAACATGGACAATAAAAAAAAAAATTTAAAATATTGTCATCAATCATGCTTCACAGCATGATCAGAAATCCCCAACAGTGATTTGAGATTGCTGAATGTCTTCTCACAAAAAACTTTGGTGAAGATGTCTGCTACTTGTTCTAAAGATGCACAGAAGAGTAGGTGAATGGTGCCATCATGCACATGCTATTTGATGTAGTGCACATGGATCTCAATGTGTTTGGTTCTCTGTCTCTGAACTAGATCATTGTATATTTGAATGGTGCTTTGATTATCACAATAGATAATAGTTGAAAACTCTGATTCGAAGCCACACTCACCAAGTATTCCCTGCAACCATAAACATTGAGTTGCTGCATTTACAATTCCTCTGTACTCTGCTTCTATAGATGAGAGTGCTATGGTTGAATAGCTGATTGGTCCTTCTACAAGCATAAACACATATTTTGATGTTGAATTTCAATCTATGTTGTCACCTTCCCAATCACTATCAGTAAACCCAATCAAATCAAGATCAGATTTAGCTTTGTAGAAGATCCCATGAGTTTTTGTTCCTTGAACAAAGTTAAGAATACTTTTGGATGTCCTCCAATGGATCTCATGAGGCTGATCCATGTATCTTGAAGCCACACTTACTGCATAATAAATATCAGGTCGAGTGTGTGTAAGGTAAAGCAAACACCCAATCAACTTCCTATACAGTGTATTATTTACCATAGGCGAAGCACCTGCTTCTTCAAGCTTAACTACTTAAAGGAGGGAGTTTTTCTTGGCTTGCAATATTTCATGTTGAACTTGTTCAACAAATTTAAAGCATAATTGGACTGATGTACTTTTATTCCATTTTTGGATCTAGCAATTTCGAGACCGAAGAATTGGCTCAACAACCCCAAATCAGTCATACAAAAGGCATGGTTCATTGCATCCTTCAAGGAGGAAATCTCTTTCTATGAACTTCCTATAATCAGAAGGTCATCAGCATAGAAGACAATAATCATACAAATAACCATGAATCAGATTCAAATAAACATTAGGATCATACTTGCATTGAACAAAACTCAATGACAGCAGAAATCCATCAATCTTGGCATACTTAGCCCTGGGGGCTTTCTTGAGCCCATGTAATGATTTCTTTAACCTGCACACAAAATATGAATTAGAAAAAAACCCTTGAGGTTTATGCATGCAAATATCTTCATTAATATCTCCATTTATGAAAGCACACTTCACATCCATGCGATGTACCTCCCACTACTTCGAAGCTACAATGGCTAAGGCTAGCCTTATGGAGTCCATATTTGGCACTGGTGCAAAGGTTTCATTGTATTCAATACCATGTACCTGTGAGTATACCTTGTCTACCAATCTTGCCTTATATTTCAAAGGTGAACCATCAGCAGCAAGCTTAGTTTTGAAAACCCACTTACATTGAACTAGCTTCCTCCTTGGGGGAAGATCAACCAGTTCCCAAGTGTTGTTCTTCTAGAATGAGCTGAATTCTTGTTTCATAGATGTTTTCCATATTGGATCATGTGCTGCATATTCATATGTATATGGGTCTAATTCAACCATCATATAGCACTTCTCTACAAACAAAGGGTCTTTCATACATGAGGCACTCTCAAACTGAGATCTAGTCCTCCTAGGATCACTAAGATTTCCAGCTAGTTCCCTAGCTACATGAATGGTATTTGCTACCCATGTTAGTCTTGTAGGACTATCACGATACACAATTAAATCATCATTATTAGACATATCAGAATCTGCAAACTCATTTGTCTCTCCACTTACATTCAATGGTTCTGGTGGTGAAGAAGACTCTCCAACTTCAACTGTTGCTAAAGGCTCTTCTTGGAAATGAACACTCCTTTCATTGAAGGATTTGTTTGTGATCAAGTTTATCATATTTTACCCTATTGAATCTTCATAATACCCAACAAATAGTCACTCTTTGCTTTGGGGCTGCAAAGCCTTTCTCTTTTTAGTTGGAATTCTAGCCCAAGCCTTTGAGCCAAAAATCCTGAAATGGGTCACATCTGGCTTGTGCCCACTCCAAGATTCGAAAGGAGTCATACCATCAAGCTGTATATGAGGCACCCTATTCTAGATATAGGATGCATAGTTTATAGCCTTGGCCCAAAAATTTGGTGGCAAAGTCTTAGCCTCCATCATACAGGTTTCCATTTCCTTAGATGATCTGTTCTTTCTCTCAGCAACACCATTTTGTGGTTGTGTGTAAGGGATTGAATGGTGCATCTGAATACCTACATATTTATAATATTGAATGAAATCAAACTTTACATACTCACCACCATTGTCAGATCTGAGGATCTTAGGTCTCCTCCCAGACTGGTTTTCAACCAAGGCCTTAAAGACTTTGAAGAGGTCAAAAACTTCAGACTTGTTCTTTAGGAAGTAAACCCAACAATACCTGGAAAATTCATCTATCAAGGTTAATGCATATTTGGCTCAACTCATTGAAATATGAGGAAATGGACCAGAAACATCACTATGGATCAACTCAAGAGGTGCAGAGGTTCTCTCATGACTAGCTTTCTCAAATTTGTGCTCTGGGTGTTTTCCTAGGATCCAACCTTGACAGAATCCCTTGGAAAACTTAATCTTGGGTAACCCTATGACCATATATTTTTCACTTATATTAGAAAGATACTTAAAGTAAATATGGCCAAATCTTTCATGCTAAATATTTCTTGCTTCATTAACATGATTCAGAAGAGCAGAGGGATTTGAGTAGGGTAGAAAATGTGAAAACATGTATACCTTCGAAGTGTGATCTACAACACCTTTTGCAATGAGTTTATAATTTGAGGTCTCTGTGATATCAACGTCATCAGTGGAGAAGATGACCTTCTTTGGAGACCCTGTGTGAGTCATCTAATACACTGACAAGAGGTTAGAAGCAAGACCTGGAACATACAACACATTATTGAACTTACCATGGTCAAGATCAATCCTTCCTTTCCCCATACTATTAGTGAGAGAGTCATCGCCCAGCACTATTGGTGGACCTTTCGACATGTGAAGAGAGGATAATGTGTCCTTGGTCAAAATCATATGTCTAGAATCTCTAGAATCTATGATGAAGCTAGATGAGCTTGATGTGCCAACAACAAAAGCATGTACTCTCTCCTTGTCTTCTAAATTTGACCGTCCTTCCCTCTTCTTTGAGCAATCAAGAAGGGAGATGTTATTCTTCTCCAGAAGTTGGGTCAACATGTCAATTTTATTGTTCATACAGGAGCTCTCAGGATGATAGCCCTTACTGTAGTATGCGTACTTGATCATTTCTCCTTTGTTATTCTTCTTCTGGAAGTTCTTCTTGGAGCCTTGGGGCTCCTCTTGAAACTTGTTCTTGTCTCTCTTTTTCTCAAGTGGCTTATTAGATTTCTTCTTACCTTTTGAATCCACCCTTGAATATACAGCAACCAAAGCTTTGTATTTGGAAGGTTTGATGGTTCTCATCATCGCGAGTTTATCTTGTTCTTGTGTAAGGAATTCCATGAACTCTGCAAGATTAGGCATCTTCCAGGCTCGAACTGTCAACTTTGTGGCATCGAAGGTTGAAAAAAACACTTAATAGTCAGGTCCAATCTTTGATAGTATGGCAAAAACTAGTTTCTCTTCCTTCTTTTCAATTCCACATAGCTTTAGATGCAAAACAAGGGCTTTAAACTTGGAAAAATAGAGTTGCAAGGATTCGAGGCTGCTGGGACTCAAAGAGATCAATTCATTCTCGATTTGATGTCCTCTCATCTCATATATCTTACCAAAAATATCTACAAGATTCTCCCACACTTCATTAGGTGATGTCAATCCATCAAGATGGAAGAGAAGGTCTCTTGAAATGCTCAGACACAAAAGACCATAGGCCTCATCCCTCCTGTTGTGCCATTTAATTTTCTCTTCAGCTGCATTGGGACCTGCCTCAGTTTCCATAGTCATAGTGTAGAGACCTTTCACTCTCAACAGTATCTCCATCTCTTCTTTCCATTCAAATAAATTAAATGGAGTCAAGATGCTCTTCTGAGATTGATCCATAGCCAAAAAATTGTGCCCTTTAGTCAGCAGAATATGCTCCCAGTCAAGATGTCAAACCTGCAATAGAAATATGGAAGGAGATAAAATGATATATAAAAGCTATGATACCATGTGGAAATTGAACTCAAGTGATAGAACAATTGCACTCACAAAATTGCTGATCAAACATGCAAAATTACAAACAAAGGAGATTGAAATTGGAGCATAACACTAATCTGTGTTGAATAAGTGTACAATAGCCAACCTTATGAATTCATAGGCTGTTGTAATATATAATTACATGAGTTATTCAAATGCATAAGGATGCCATTCGAAATAGTAAAAAAGTAGGCTTACTAAATCTAGTGAAATCCCTCATAGGTGCATAAAGCAGTTTCCAAATCCACTTAGAGGCTAAGGAATTGGCAAAGTCAAGTAGGAAACCTAATAAGGGATGGAAATAAAACTCATAAATTCTTTTATTAGGAGAAAAATATGGAGGATGATGAGGGAAAAAAACAAGTCAACTACACCTAGTCTTACTTTCCCTTTTTCCTTAATTCTCAATAAAATAGGCAACTTAGCAGAAAAAGCAGATATGCGCTTTGGAGGATCTGGAATAAAGCAGATATGCTGAATATGGTTTCCAGGAGGTTTCCTAAGTTCTCTATGACTTAGTTTTAGCAATTTTGACTTTTATGGCATGTGGAAGACAGCTTGCATAGAGTGGAATATAGGAAACTAGGAAAATAAGACAAAAATGAATTAATTCATATCTAAGGTAGGTAACTATGGGTTGATTATTCTAACAAGATGTGCTCAATTTGTGCTTCCTTATGAGGCTCACGGGGTGACTGTAAATATGAATCTTGTTTATATTTTGTATCAAATCCAAAATATGTCCCACCATCATCAATCTGCCCCATCTCTTCTGCACTTATCTTGAAATCAGTGACAAAGAAATTTGGATTCATCGCACCTTCCACGTTACGAATAACTAGATGTTGGACTATTGGATCTTTAGTTGTGCATGGATATTCTTCATCTCCTTTTTATGGAGTATTTGGTGATTCATTTTCCTCATGGATGCTGCAAATATGTTGATCTTTCTTTCGGTAAAACCAAAATAATTTCTCAAAGAAACCATGTGCAGATGGCTCTAATGAATCTTCACTTTTGGTCCTCTTTTCATCCCCTTTACTTTGAGAAGTGGAAAAACTTAGTTCCTTTGTTTATGTATTATTTTTATTCATAGAACCTACATGTATTAATGTTTTTGAAAACATAGACTCTCCAACTTTATTTCCTTCATGCTCAAAGGCACTACTACTCTCTTCTCCATGTTTTCTTGCCAACTGCTTGGCAAGGAATTCTCTAGTCTCTTGATTTGAATGGATGATTCTTTGAGATACATATTTCATCCCTTTCAGTGCTCTTTTCAAAATTCTTAAATATTCTCTTTCATCCAATTTTGAATGCTCTCCTTCCTCATACAACTCAAAGTATAAATCTTCCATGACTGGAACTAATTCCACAACTGCAACTTGAAGATATTGTTAAGCTACTTTTCCACTGAGAGTTACTTTCCACATGCTGAGCCAAGGAAAGTGTTCTGATACCACTGTAATGTCCTAAGTCAGGCATGCAGACCTGAACACTTTAATTCTGTAATTTTACTTAAATAATTCTAAAATTTAATTGGTTCACACAGATCCTTCTCGGATTGGGAAAAACAAGGGTTTCTTTTGGGATATTTTGCAGAGGAAAAGAGTGATCAGTGGGAAGCAAACAAAGATATTTCAGACCTGGAATTTCCTATCCCCTAAAAAATTTAGATCTGGTGCCATTTAGGTTTCAAAATCCACACCGTGGAAACCTACTACCACACTTCTAGGCAACCAAACTGTGAAACTAAGGAGAGTAGTTCATTCTATTTCAACCAAAGGATTCTGGAAACTTACAGAGGTTTGTTACAGAATTAATTTAACATAAAAATGTATTTAAATAGTTTTCTAAGGTTATGGAAATTTTAAGGTGTTTTGGGTGAATTTGGGGATTTTTGGCAATTTTGGTCAAGAGAAACCCTGCGCAAAGGAGGATGCAAAAGGGTGATATGAACAAAATAAAAAAGGGTTCTATATATTGATATGGGAAGGTAGGCCTGTTACTGACCCACAGGAACTGACGTAGCTCAGCTTGAGTTTACATATCATGTTTTGCATCAATTTTAGTAAAACTAGTTATTAAAAACTAGTAATCTAGCTAGGGTCTTAAAAAAGCTATTAAATCATCCTAAATACAATTATGGAAAACATGAGATTTATAAAAGAGATAATTGTCATATCTATGAACATAAATCATTATTTCAATCACTTCCCCATCATGAATTATTTATTACAATACTCATATTCACTCAATCCCCCCATACATTGAAAAAATGAGACCTTTTATGAAACTAAAATAATATTATTTAGGGTTTTAGATACTCAAACTGATAAATGAAATGTTTATAAAATAATGACACTATAGAATATAAATTACATTATTGACTAACCATTACAAATATGCTTCCAAAATCAAGGGGCAGGAGGCCTGAATCATGACCAGCAAGGGGCTGTGATCATAGGTGAAGCATGGGATTCACTGGAGTTCGAAATGAACTTGATGGAGGATGAAAATAACTCTGATTATACTTCAATGTCTGCAAGCTAGCGCTCCACACCTGTAATGGACGAGAAGAGGATGGAAGGAGAGGGGAATGGAAGGCTGGGGCTCATCTCCCAGTAGTCTGAGGCACAACACTCAGAAGTAAATCTCACATAAGATTTCAAAAATAAAATCATTGACCAAACTGAATTAATGGGTTTTAATTTATCTTTTATATAATTATGGATGACCTACTTAGTAAGTTGAGGCCAATGGTGACCTATGCAAGCAAGTCAACCCCATAGGTGACCTAACCCTAGCCACAAAAGTGCCCCTTTTGGGAAATTAGGTAAGCAGGACCATGTGGAATTGTTTCCAAGTCCAAACCATCCTTCACAATTAGAAAATGCACCCTCCCTTAGTCAAAAGCTACCTCTTTTGATTTATGACAACTTTCTGCTTTTCCTGGGTCATGAGGAAACTCTTTCTTTCCTTAAAAAACCTTCCTGCTTTTCTCTTACATATTTTTTGAGCTCCATAAGAGGAAACTGCACCCTCCCCTTTGAAATACTTTCCTGCTTTTACCTCTATCTTCTTTTTCTGCTTTTATGAAACTTACCTTTATTCTGCTGCTTGCTTTTGTCATGGACTTTCTTATTTTTACCAAGGAAAGTTGACTAGCTTTCCCCAATGTGCCCTCCTGACATGGCAGTCTGAATTCCACATCATTATTGTGCATAATAAATAAAATTTCTGAAATAAGATTAAATACGTTCGTTATAACAATTATTAGTAAAAATTTATCCTAGGAGGAATAATTAATAACAACTTGAGCCCCTAGGAACTTAGCATGGTCAACACTTTTAATGGTCAATTTGAGGGGACATGACATGATCTATATTTTCGGAGTCATTATTCTTCCTATTGATTCACAAGAGAGTTCTTGGAGAACATTTCCCTAACAGGAAGAAGGAGAACTAATCCAAACCTAATATACTAATTAAGGAAGCCTCACCTTAGGAGCTCTAAGCTACTTGCATGTTGGAACCAGCTTGGGGGGATCTGGATTAAAACGAGGAACTGTTCTGGGTCATGGTTGGGTGGAATATGGTAATTCCAAAGTGATTCAATCATCTATACAGAGGTCAGATCTGCCTATGAATTGTTAATACTGGGTAATTGAGTGTGCAGGTTTTAGCCATTAAAAAAGCTTCACTTTTCAGGTATGAGGTTTTGAACTACCTATTTAAATTCCTAGAATAAGTGTTGGATAGAGTTTGCAAGGGTTTATATTATATGTTCTAACCCTATGTACTATTTTTTTTCCATGTCAAATTCTTCTAGGGTTTACATATTAAATTATAAACCTTGGGGTGTAAATTATTTCATGTGCTAGAATTATCAAAGGTTTTGTTCTTTTATTTTTACTTCTGTAATTTTAATGCTTACTCAAATATTTACCCAGGGTTTTGGTTCCTTTCATATTACTTATGTATTCTCTTTTACAGCTTTAACCTTGTTCTTTTACAACTTAGGTTTTATTTCTAAAAATAGTGCCTATATACTTTATTTGTTTTAGGAAACCTACTGGCAGATTACATATTACCAGTAGAGATTTTTTTATAAGTAAAGGCTAGTTTCAGGTCAAGCTTTAAACAAAACTAATTATAGAGTTTAATAAACTCATATAATATAAATATAATCTAATGTATACTTCATATATGTTATATAAAGTATAAAACCAAACTGTAAACATTAATTTAACAATATTATAAACACACTATTCTTTATCTAGGAATAACCATAAATTCTAAAGTAACCAAGATAAGATAACGAGTAAAGACCTCTCACAGTCTATAATAATAATCATATGTTAAAAAAAAAACCAATATAAACATTACCATAAATCCATTAATAGTCCAAGTATCGAGACCATATAAATGGTCGATGATTTATAACATTAATACTAGCTACATCTATGCTTTCAGTAATGTTATTAAAACATTACAAAACCATTGCATAATTAGTAATTCAAACCATATAATATTATAATCCACATAATAGAAATCGTATGCCATAAAATGAAATTTGCAACATAATATTACTTACAACAAACAATTAAAAACAACCACAATATCATTACAGTATTAATTTAAAAACTATATAATTGCATAGAGATCATAGTATCGACCCCTATGGGTGTTCAAGCCCAAATCACAACCCATGTAAATATAACCCTCATCACATTAATTGACCCAGGATCAAATCCTGTAGGGTCCTTTAACATTCTAGAAAGCCACGCTATACACAGTTTATATGGAGGCTGTAACTAAGACTTAGATTGTTTACACAGAGGTCGTAAGACCATCATATTTTATACAAGTTGTAATCTATGGCTTCGGTCCCATACATAACCCAACAGTCAACTAAAATAACTATTCAATGCTTAAAACCCTGTTAACAATTTAACCTACAACAACAATTTCCAACACAGGGTTTACACCCACAGTCGGCATTACTTTCCATTTACGCGTTATAAAAATAAACTATAATTCTAAACCTATTTCACTATTACAGCTTCAATGGCGAGTACCACTACCATATACGACATGGTCCCAAGACAGAAAGTTGTACACAAGTCACCCACAAAATCAACGCATACATGAATTCCACACAAACTAAGAATAATAACCATTAAAAATCAACGCATCATCTATTTATAAACCAAGTCATTATAAATCATTAAAACAATTTACACAGTCGTTGCTTACGGACTTGCACTATTGAAAGCAATGGTGCTTCCCATGGCCAACATTCATAACAAAAAAATTACATAACAAAATGCATAGAGCCTGTCAAGGTGTTACCCAGGCCTCTTTTGATACACAGAGTGCCATTAGTAAATCCCTGTACATATTAATGATTTAGGCTCGAAGGAAAAATGAAAACCCTTTTTAATAAAACCCTAAATGCCTGTAGAATTCCAAACTTAGAGTTCCTCTATGTTACAGTCGAACCCCGAAAACCAAAACATGTCCATTGGAACCAGACTCAAGAAAACTCAACCATCAATGAGTGGCAACCCAATCATAACCACGAAGCCAGGAGGTGATGAGAGAATACTTTTACAGCCGGCTTACCGTAATGGTATGGCTTTCCTTATGACCTTTCCCTCGAGTGAAAAACCACGTTTTCCCTCGCCACTCACGTAACCTGCAAGCACAGAAGAAAGGCCACAATGAGAAGTATTATATGAAAATGGGATAAATAAGCAACTGATGCTTCATAACTAAACCATGATCATACATATCAGCAAGCCATTGAAACCATTTCCTTCATATTGAACCAGAGCAAAGAGCAAGCAGCAATGCTACGAAATGACCTGACTAATGCTTGGGTCAAGCCCTAAGCCTAGTTTCCTCTCTTCCCAAGGCACATTGAAAGCACCACCATGGCCACAATTAATGCACACCAAACCCATAGTCGTATAGTCTATGGTCTGAATTGTAAACTTGCCACCCCAATTTTAATATAACGCTTAACCATTTCATGCAGCGAATACTTTAGGCTATAAGAATTAGGACCATTTACATCGAAGTGTTTAGGATTTAAGCCGTAATACCATGGCATATGAAATATGCCATGGTATATTTTATATATTTTTTTAATCCAAGGATCTTAACAAAAGTATTACAAACTTTAAAATAAACATATAATTAAAAGATGGTATGACATGAACAGTTCTTAATATTTACACCATAATAAATAAGTGCCACGTAAATAACAATACCGTGTCATATAAATGATAGGTGCGGTAGTGATCTCGTCACTAGCCCAAAGTCTAATAATAACAACAAGTAAATGTCACCAGGACAGAGTTGTAAGTGCGAGCACTAGTGATGAAACGTTCCACACTCCTTGACAAGTTTTCTGTCATTTAGTATACCTGGACGTAATGAGACAAGAATGCATTAGTTCAATAGAACTAAGTAAGCGAGTTGTGTCAAGTATAAAATGTTACCTCTCAAGTAGTTACATGGGAGAACTAGTCTCGCCACTCCACCCTTTTATCCATTAACCAAGTTAAGTCAAAATCTTGTATACAACAGTAAGTACATGTAAATAAAGAATGAAGTATGTAATCAAGTATCGAACATTACACAACAATGCATAACCATAAAAATATCATAGAATCAACCTTTCAACTTCATAAGTAAATACAGTAATAAACATATCCGAAAGTAAGGAAGAAGGACATAAGAACAACTTACGACATTCTAGAAAATATAAATAGAGTACGACACATTCCACAAGTTCAATAATGTCCAGTATAGGTAGTTTTTACTAACCTACTAATATTATTATTTTTCAAATTTTGGGGACATTACAAGTGGTATCAGAGCCCAGTTTCAACACTAAGAGACCTAATAGGCATATTGGACATTTGTTGCAAGAAAAAAATTAAAGTATGTTTTAAATTTTGTTAACTAACAAATTTTTTTCCTGTTATTTAAAATTTGCAATTTCAGGAATTTTTTACAAAATAGTTCAGATCATAAACAATGAAGAAGATAACAGCTGGAAAGGGAATTTGAATTCCCCCCCCAGGAAGCAAAACTGGTGGTGGAACTGAATTCAGACATTTTGAAAATCATACAAAGTCTTCAAGCAGACTTGCAAAGTTTTAGAGATGACAATTTGAATGAAATAAAGGAACAACAAGAAATCAATGAAGCATTGCTACGAAATATCACAGGAAGAAGTCCATAGGGGAAACCCACTCATTCTACAAATAGTTTCAAGAAGGAACCTCATCATAAATGGGCCAACAGCCGAAGAGAAGAAAGAGAAGATGAACATACCCCTGAATATCCATAAGGAGAATATCACATTCTTTCTAGTGAGCACTCTCTTTCTCCATGCAGAAAGAAACAAAGAAGTGATGAAAATCTTCACGGGGAGTTCAAAAAAATAAGAGCCTCGACCTATGAAGGGGGAGTGAAAGTAGGGAAGAAAGCTGAAGAATGGATGTTGGGTATGAGAAAATATTTCCGATTTCATAACTATAATATCCCAACTTTTGTACCTAACACTTATAGGCATGTGCCTATTGATTATGATGATTATCTTGATGTTTTATTTTTATATTGGGTCAAATACCCCATTGCATATGAACATGATGATTTGTTTTATATATTGGGCATAAGCCAATTATTGATAATATATGTATATGCTTGTTTTTGTTGGGCGTGGACCCTGAAGCACATGATTGATGACATGTTTTGTGTTGAGCAAGGAGCTCTAGAGCACTTGAGTGATTGATGAATTGTGCTGAGCGAGAAGCTCTGGAACACATGAAAAGATAAATGGATGTGTTGGGCATAATCCCTGGAGCTTTCCATGTTGATTTTTAGCATAATATCTGAAGCATCGGATCCTTGGCCATTGTATCCCTAGGTGTATCATACAAGTACATCCTAACACTAGTGTTGAGCAAGGAGCTCTGGAATTGCACTGAATTGTAACTCCCTGTTAAATCAATGAGTATGGGATCTGGTAAGCGCTAGTGGTTACTGAAAAGAATTTATTAACTTTCGAGTGAAAATGACTCGAGAAAAATATTGATCTCATCATACTTATTTATAAGTGATTCAATGAAATTTTGAATTTTTGTATTCTCATCAAAGTACTGAAAAGCTACCACTTTATACGAGGAAAATACAACATGCAAGGATGTTTAGAGTTGCCTAGCCTAGTAGACCTAAACCATCTACCTACTTGACCTTAATAAATAAGTGTCATTAAGTCTAGGGATCATGGTATATGATACCCAAAGACAAATGTTAACAAAGTGTTATATTACTATGTACTTTATACATGGTATGTATAAAGAATTAAATATATTAATAATATAAATAAATGAAAGAAAGAGGAGAATCTCCATGAATTATTATTTGTTATTAAATATTAATAAATATTATAATGTCTATGAAAGTCCAACTAGGAACTAGTAGAAAGTTCGTAAGTTAAAATATTAATAATTACCCAAAGTAATTTAGAAGGGTTAAATCAAGAAACCAAGGTTTCTTGATTTAACTCTCCCTTTGACTGAAAATCCTATATATAAAGGCCCAAGCCAAGGAAAGGTTTGGGGTTTTGATCTATCATTAGAGGAGTCATTTTTCTGCATGTTTGCTCTGAAGTAAATTATTGAAGAAACATTTCATGGAAGGAAAAGGAGAACTGATCCAGATATGATACACCAGATAGGAAACCTTACCGTATGAGCTCTAAGATACTTGCATGTTAGATTCTAGCTTGGGGGGATCCGGATTAAAACTAGGAACAGTTCAGGGTCATGGTTGGGAGGAACGTGATAGTTCCCAAGTGATTTGGTCATCAAAATCAGAGGCTAGGTCTGTCTTAAATTGTTAATGCTAGTTATTCAAACGTGTGCAGGTTCATCCATTAAAGGAGGTTCAGAAAATTATAGGTATGAGTTCTTAATATGTTAAGTTCATTTCTAGGGTAAATGTTGGTCGCTTTATGTAAATGTTCCTTATAAATTTCTAACCCTAGAAATGATGGTTTTGTCTATATATCCTAGGGTTACATTTCTTAAATTTTAACCCTAGACCGTCTATTCTATTTTCTAGATTAATTGATGGATATGTTAGGTAAATGATTTCAATACATCTCCTAAACTTATGTGTTTCATTCTTTGGTTATAATCTGTTAGGGTTCGCATTTCTTAAATATTACCTTTAGGTTGTGAATGTTATCATATGTTGTATATTAATAGGATTGTATCTTTAATTTTGTTTCTATATTACTTTAGTATTGAGATTTTGTTACTATAAACTAGGGTTTGATTTCCAGTAACTAAGAAATCGTTCTCTAGGATTTATTACTTTGCTGACATATTTCATTTGTCAGCAGAGGCTTGTGTAAATTTATTTAAAACTAGTTCAAAAGTAGGAATTCATATAATTATATACAATTACTAGCTTCAACCTAAAGTACCAATAAAAGAACTATGATAGTATCCATCAAATTATTAACAATAGTAAGTAAACTATAAATATTAAATATAAGTATTTATTAACAGAACTAGAATATAAATTAAATCAAAGAGTAAATAAACCATTCAGACCTTTCAAGTTCTGTCTCATTAACTATAAACTAAATAGCAAAATCAATTCTATTAAGTAACAACATCATAATTGAATGAACAGAGGAGGCATCGTGACCATCCATGTGGTCCTATATCAATTCTCTGATCATATATATATATATATATATATATATATAAGCATCCACTTTTCTATCTAATCCATCATAAACAACCAAATTTCATCTATGCATAACCATTAAACAATATTACGTAACTCATCAAACATTACACATAACAAATTAAACAATATCACAATCATATTATAAACCCATGTATTACAAATAGGGACAATAATCTCATCATGTGGGTATACAAGCCCAACCCCTTTTTATCAATTAAAATACAACTCATAGATTAACATACGAACAGAGTCGAACCCTATTAGGTTTCATTTGCATCCACACTACGACCATGATATACTTTAGAGTATGTGGGTTACATCGTTTCAAATCAACGATATTAAAAATAAACAATAATCAGACCATCACGTTATAGCGAGGTCGTTAGACCCTGTATTCCACCCAATGTTGTGAGCACGGCGTCGGCCAAACAAATTTACACAGAGTCTAGTTAAAGTTCTAATCACAACAATGAAGACCATTGTGGCTTGCATCCCTGGCATATTTATATCTATATATTCCACATATATACTAAACTATTCAATAGAATATAAATAGTAAATAAATTACATCAAATACTATCGCAGCCATGACGGGACAGGCTCATGCCACATATGGCATGGTCATACCCCACGCTGGTCAACATTACAACACATTTAATTACTCAACACACATACCACAATGAAGGCGTACGTCTCATTATAAAACTTTGTCAATAAACCATTAATCCGATATAAAATCCACACATAGTAAGCATAAAACCCATGTCCATTTCATTTAAAATGCAGAGTAACTACCTTATACAAAGTTTTTCCATTCGTAGTAGGTGCTACATAGTCACCATTAAAGGCCAAGAATGGAGTTACACATGCATGCCAATGGGCTATAGCACCATTGCAAGCAATGGTGCAGCCCATGGCTAAAAGGCCCAAAAACCCAAAATCACAATTTACATAAATGCATACATAGAACCAAAATGAATTAAAGTTTCTCTCCATGGATTAAAATCCTTAATACCTTTAAAAAAACCAAGTCTGTTATTTACAAGCCCGGATGCGACTTCAACCAACACAGTAAAAACGCAACTCCAAACAATGAAGAGATCACTCAGTCAAGATTAGAGATAACAAGCATTGGCTTGTTGGAAGGCTTACCTTACACCATTGACATCATATAGGAACCAACGATAAGATTTGAACCATGACACTTTCCATAGACCCCAGCACTTGCAACCATCCACAAACCAGGTGAGAAGTAGGATAACATGTAAATGCATCAATGTTAAACCATCGAATTATTGTGAATCCAAACGAGTTCTTACCTTCATGGCCATGGAGGTCACCTCTATTTTCCCCTGCGTAGAGCAAGACCAAACTCCAACTCCAACAAAGAAAATGACAAATCCATTGTGAGCCAATCCTTAATCTTGGGTCTGCAACGATTACCAAGAACATTAAATTCAGTAGCTGGTGACCATTATCGAAATACCAGACCCACTCTCTATATTTAAGTTTCGTTGCATTCGTGACCTCCATTTCCCATGCAAAAGCTTAAAACCTATTGACATATGGTTCAACCATATGTTATATCTCCACCCCAAAGAATATCACCATGTAATGTTACAACGCTTATGTTATAACAAGGCTTAATAAATTACAATGTTAAGGTTTAATGCATAGATAAGGCTTGGTCTGTGCTAGTCTCAAGACAAGCCACAAGACTTATACTTTAAACATAACATGTAAACCTTAGGATTTAAGCCATAACATAATACAATACAATTAATCCCTAAGCTTATGATTAGTGAACATGGGATATGTAGTATTTTTTGTTAAACAATTAACTCTCATAAAAATCAAGGGTCTATCCTTAAGCCAAGACAATAACCTGCAAATAGAAAACATAAGAAGTATTAATAAGACTTAATAAAATACACATAGAATGAAGTTAATACTAATATGTAAATTGATAAATTACAATTTTGTAATGAAGCATAAGTAATGTATAGGAAATTTAGCAGTAAGAGCTAAATTGACGAGAAGGGTATTTTACCTGGTATAATTTTGAGTTGATAAAGAACCAAAGTCAACCAGCTGAATGTTCTTTAAGATCAAGACTTCCAGTACTTGTTAAACAATATTTTGTCACAAGTATGAACTGCATGTGAAATAAAATAAGTGCCTTAGTTCAGAGAACAAAGTAAGCCTACTAACAAGTAAACACCTTTACCTCTCAAACCGTCAAGGGAGAACGAGTCCCGCCACTCCGCCCACTTTGTTTCCACAAACAAAGTTAAGTTAGGAATCTATAATTAACAAGTACGGCATTGCAGAAAGGAAGAAGCATATAAATCCAGTGACGGCATATAAGCAACAAAAGTATAAAACATAATACTATGTAGTAAACAACAACATGCCATCATAAGTAAAATACCTTAAAAATAACGACTACAATTAAAATACAAAACGTAAGAACACCTTACGAATAAACAATGGTACATGAAGTGTACAATAGAGTTTCACAAGTGAATAATGTTCCGTCTAGGTAGTTTTTACTAGCCTATAAAATAAAATAAAATTCGACTTTTGGGGACATTACAAGTGGTATTAGAGCCTAGTTTCAATACTAAGAGACCTATGGGTGCACCAAGCTATCACCACATAGAAAATAAAGTATAATATTAAATTTTGCTTTCTAACATAAATTTTTCCTGTTATTAATTTTTTTTGCAGTTACAGGAATTTTTTTTACAACACTGTTCAGTTTATGAATACTGAGGAAGAAAAAAGTCGGCAAGGAAAGATGACCACCCCCACTCCGGAAGTGGAGCTGGTGGTAGAGCTAAACTCTGATGTTTTAAAAACTTTACATAGTCTTCAAGCTGAATTGAAATTTTTCAGAGAAGATAGATTGAATGAAAGGAAGGAGCAGCAAGCTATGAATGAAGCCTTAATGAGAAATATGATGGGAGGAATCCCGCAAGGTAAACCTACTCAGTCCACAAATAGTTCCAAAAAATAACCTTACCCAAAATGGGCCAACAGCCCAAGAGGAAAGGAAAAAGAAGAATGCACCCCTAAAGCACCAAAACGAGATCGTCACAGTCTTTCCAGTGATGACTCTCTTTCTCCTCGAATAAAGAGGCAAAGAATCAATGACAGTATTCATGGGGAGTTTCCAAAAATAAGAGCCCCAACCTATGAAGGTGAAGTAAGGACTAGGAAAAAGGATGAAGAGTGACTGCTGGGAATGAGTAACTATTTTCAAGTTCATAACTATTCAAGTGAGATGAAGGCCCGTCTTGCCATCTATAACTTGAATGAAAAGGATGAAATATGGTGGAGAGATTTAAAACACACAAAGAAATATGAACTGCGGGAAATACGGTAGGATGCTTTCTGAAAACGTTTCCAAGAAAAAATATATGTCAGAAAGGTTCTTTGACAGAAAAGTGAAAGAGTTTCATGAACTACGCATGGGATCCATGACTATGGATGCATTTATTAACATATTTCTAGATCTGTTGCATTATGTACCATACATCAAAGAAGAAAAGGTAAAGATCCAACAACTTCGAGGATGTCTTCCTCCCAGTTTTTGGGACAGGATTGAATTCAACATGCCTAAGATTTTGGATACCATGCTACACAAATCTAGGCTCTATTATGAGTATGGACAACTAAGGAAGGAGAACCGAAACCAAAACGGAGACAAGTCTAAGAAATTCTCTGATAACCGCAAACCTAGGTCCAACCCATAGCCATAAAGAAAGAAAAATAACATCTTTCAAGTGAACAAGAACTTTAATAGATCTAGTACAAATCCTTATGTACCAACTGCTAATGTTAACAAATTAGTAGAAATTGGATCCAATGCTACCCCACTACAGATCAAATGCTGGAAATGCAACAGGCCTCATTATGCCCGAGATTGTAAGAACAAGACCGGTGGGGTCTTGCGCAACTTACAAGAAGAACCAACTATCGAGGACATAGCTAGAACACCCTGAATCTATGCAGGATTGGATGGCCTACATGCATATCATCAAGCTACGATGGTTGAGATAGAAGGTAAGATATTGAACACTTCTATTTCAATACTTATTGATCCAGAGGCTTGCTGTACCTATGTCGCACCTAAAATTGTTGATATATGCAAACTAGACAAATTTAAGCATGATAAACCTTGGATGGTACAATTAGCCACGAGTACGAAACAGAAAGTTTTAGAAATTGTTAAAGATTGTGAGGTAAACCTGAATGGTTTTCTTACAAAAGTGAACCTGAACATCCTACCTTTACGATCGTACGATGTACTTATCAGCATGGACTAGCTGGAATAGCACCAAGTCAAGATTGATTGTTTGCACAAGTATATCTTGTGTACTGATAGCCTAGGGAACCAAGTGACGGTTTAGGGCATTCCAAAGAAAGTTTTTGTAAGACAAATATATGCCTTACAAGAAAATAAATACATTTGGAAAGGCTTCAAGTTGTTTGCCGTAAACATCTAAGACATAGATTCTGATAGGGAACAACACATAGAAGACTTCCCCATTCTTGAAGAATTCAAGGATGTGTTTCCTGGGAAAATCCTTGGAACACATCCGAAACGAGACCTAGACTTTTCCATCGAATTGACCCCAGGATCAGTTCCAACCTCCAAATCCCCTTACCGCATGAGTGCACCTGAGTTGGTGGAACCACTACAACAAATCCTTGAATTAGCATCCCATTTAGCGTCCCTTTCTAGTGTAATTTTTTTTTACATTTAGTGATAAAACTAGAGGCTAAATGGGACGCGTCATGAACAAAACTTAAAGCGTCTCAAAAAACACCTTTTTTTGCTTCCTAAATAGCATCCTTAATGGAATCCAAAATAGCGTCTCATTTTTCACTTCCAGAATAGCATCCAAATTTGATTCCTAAACAACGTCGAGGTTTTCTTCCAGAATAGCATCCAAATTTGCTTCCTAAACAACGTCTAGCTTTTCTTCCAGAATAGCATCCAACTTTTCTTCCGAAACAACGTCGATGTTTGCTTCGTAAATAATGTCATATTTTTCTTCCTAGCGAGTGTCTACTTTTGCTTGTTAAATGACACCCTCGTTAGCAACATATTTGCATCCTTAATAGCACCATGTTAGCATCCAATATTGCATCCATTTTTTCTACCACTTTAGTATCCCATTTTGCACCATGTTTTACTTCCAAATATGTGCCAATTTTCGCTTCCAAATTTGCATGAATTTATGCTTCTTTTTTTGTGTCGTGTTTTGCTACCAAAATGATGCCAAATATTTCTTCTATTGTTGCACCATATTTTTCTTCCTATGTAGCACCATCTTTTGCATCCAAAATAATGTCTTATTTTTCTACCATATCAACACCATGTTTGTCTTCATCATTAGCGCCATGTGTTGCATCCTTTTTAATGCCTAGTTTAGCATCTCTCATGTTTTGGTCACTAATTTAGTCGTTTTCAATAATTTTATATACAAGTTTTGGTCATTTTGTTTGGTCACCTATCTCTTATTTTTTGCTTACTAATTTAGTTTTTTTTAACCGATATTATAGTATCATTAGGGCATGGAGGAATCGAACCACCAACATCTTTCTTGTAAGGCAGGCACTCTTCCATTGAGCTAGAACCCTTTAAGAATTTGGAAACCTCACTTAGAGTCCTCTATAACGGTAAAAAAGATTAATACACAACTTTGAGTATATAATGGTCGACAAAGGATGATAGATTGTATTATCTTCAACATGGGATTGATTACATTCCTTGGTTCTCTATATATCATTATCCTATGATTTTAAAGTTTCTATCATTACAGTACCAACATCTGTAGCTTGTGAGGCAGTAGCATCACCTTTTTCCTGTGATCTGCTGGTATCATGGGCCTAACCTAATTTTGTGTCATCAACTAGTTGAGCCCTCTATAACTGAGAAACAAAATTATCCTCAATTCCAAATTCTATCGTAGTGCCACTCATTCCTCTAATTTGCTAACTATCATCAACCCAACTACTCAAACGATTTATTAGTCGCCCACTTCAAAGTGTTAAGTAAATATAATCCAAATGGGATGGATCTGAAGTACTTTCAATATTACTCATGCTACAACCCTATCATTCTCTACAATCATAGACACATTACATTATATATGTCCTTAAACTATGAATTCTAAAGTTCGAATCCATGAAAAACAATTTATAATCTAGCAGATGTTCAACAACCAGAAATTTTAAACATTACATATTGCTCAATGAAAAACTAATATACGTGGGGTAGATCAATATGGGTTAGTAGTCAATATGGATTAGTCACCAAGTGTGAAAACCCTAGCAGTGATACTCAGCCCCAAAATTGGTACAACTATAGCAAGGCAAGATAAATTTAGAAAACATAACTTTCATCTCTTTTAAATTTAACACTCTAATGGTCACTGTGCTAAATTTGGTCCTTGAGATACACTTCATCAAATGAAATGTATAGAACATAAACAATAATATAGTACAAAAAAAAACTAATGACCAACAACTAATAAATAACAATGTCGGTTCATATCTGGTTTGAATCAGCCTTATACTCAGATACTTTTAGGATCAAATCTTGTCACTAAAAGGACAAGATCAATAATGAAACAGTTGATATACATTGAGAGAGAAAAGGTTAGGAATAAGGTTAGGCACATACAATAGTAGTCAATATGACTCAGCCACCATGTGTGAAAACCCCAACAATGATACCCAACACCAAACATAGTTAGGCACCAACAGAATCACAACCAATTCAAGAATATTAACACAAGTCACAGCTGAGATATTATCAACCCAGAAAGGTCAAGTCAGAGTCCTAACAAACCACAAGAATCATAGCTATATACAAACACCTCATAGAGGTCACAACTCAAGTTCAATGAGCACACACAACGATCACAGCCCAGGACATATGGCATCCAAGAGTCATAGCTCAAGTCTGAACAACCCTAAGTCCCAAGGGTCATGATCCACTCTAACAAACAACAGAAGGGTCACAACCTAAGTCTGGGCAAGCAACAGTGATCATTACCCAATCTAAGAAGTCACAAAAAAGTCACGATGTGTCCAAGAGGGCTCAAAAAAGTCCTCAGTAGTCACAACCTGTTAGAGAAAGCATCAAAATTCTATGGTTCAGTTAAGGTAAGGTGAAATAGTCACGGCCTACCCAAGAATGGTTTTACCTAGTCATGACCTAGCTCAAGAAGGGTTCCACACAGTCATGGCCCAACTAGAAACTCAATCATAGTTCAAATATAAGGGGCTTATATCAGTCACATCCCAACCCTAAGGTGATTCTATTAGTCACAACCCTTACCAGAAAAGAATTTATTAGTCACGGCCTCCCCAAGAAGGGCTTCTATCAGAATTAGCATCCTACAAAAGATTATTCCCATCTCAAGGAAGATCAAAACATGTCAAAAAAACCCTTAACAAGCTGAGAAGATTGGCATGACTTATTCATAATAGCAACAACTTGAACAGGAAGATAGAAACACTAGCAAGCTGAGAGGAGAGGTGGTGGCAACTCAGAGATAGAAACAAAAAATCTAGACGTCAATCTATTAGCATCAGCAAATGCTAGACAGGTGAAATATCATATCTTCAAATTTCTCTTCTAAATGCACTCTCTAAAATGAAATTCAAAACTTGAATTTATAATCTTAAGAAGCCTTCTAGGAAGGTTAATCCAAAAACCCCTATCTTTTAGGGTTGTTACCAAACATAACATAAAATAATGGTAAGTTGACTTAGGATAGGGTACTAACAATCAAGTGGTCATATAAAATAAAAAAAATAAGGTTAAGTCATCATACCAAAGGTTCTCATGGTACCACATACAACAAGGGTGCTAGGACCAAATGGACCATAAGTCTACTAAGCATCAAAACAAGGTGGTAAGGAAACCCCCATACCCATAAGACCATGGTGTACAATAAAGGTGGGGAAACAACCCCTTTTACCCATAGGACTGACAAGACCAAGGACATTAATCTTTTCTCTCTCAAGGTATATTGTCACGTGTGTTCCATACAATTTTATCATCATTGTATAAGGAGAATTCACGACAACATGTATCGTGACTTCTCAAATACACAATATAAGAGGTCTATACAATGAAAGGGTGTTTTTCGATATATTTTTATCTCATAACTTGTGGCCATGAGCTTGTACCTATGCACTCTCTTTAACATGTATTGACACTTGCTTATCTATGTCCCTATTTGGAGTCAGAATAGAAAAAGAAAGCTTTTGGTCTAGCTTATCTGAAGTGGGATGTAGGAAAATAATGTCATTCTCTTACTAAGGTGAGAAATAAAATTAAAACAAAATATGTTTTGAGGATGGAGACTAAAAAAATTTAGATATACCAGCAACCCATAGCATTTGGAGACCTTGCACAGGTACAAGTTCCTTGATCAAGAACTTGTGGATAGCTTTCCCAAGTTATGAGATAAAAATATATTGAAAAACACACTTCAAACTGTACAGATCTCCTATAATGTCTATTTTCTTCAAACTAGGATAAATAACTTCAACAATGTTTACCAATTTCACAAACCTCAAGAGAAAGATCCATCATACATATAATGAAAGTACTGCAAATTTAAAATCCATTCACCACAATAATATTTGGCAAAATAAGGTCTGATATAATTTATCTCATAGTTGGAATCTTCACAAAAATGATAACTATTTACAGAGAATACATAGATCACTATTCAGTGAAAGAGTGAACACTTGGTATTGGATGGTAACTATAGCATGGGGAGCAAAAAACCCTTTCACTGTACAAACATCCTATAATGTGTATTTTCTTCAGACTATTTGTCTGAAATAAAGAACTTCAACAATTCTTACCAATTATCAACAGTAATATACACCATATATATACTGAAATTACTGTAGATTTAAAATACATTCACCATAATAATATTTGGCAAAATAAAGCCTAATATAACTTATTTCAGAGCTAGAATGTTTACAAAAATGATAACCACTTACAGAGAAAACATGGATCACTAGTTGGTGAAAGAGTGAGCATTGGGTATTGGCTGGTAACTATAGTATGGCAAGGAAAAACAAACATTCACTATATAGGCCTCATATAATGTGTATTTGCTTCAAACTGGGATAAATAACTTCAACAATGTTTACCAATTTCACAAACCTCAAGAGAAAGATCCACCATATATATAATGAAAGTATTTCATATTTAAAAGACATTCACCACAATAATATTTGGAAAAATAAGGTCTTATATAGCTATCTCAGAGTTGGAATCTTCACAAAAATGATAACTAGTTACAAAGAATAAGTGTATCACTAGTTGGTGAAAGAGTGAACACTTGGGATTGGTTGGTAACTATATAATGGCAAGGAAAGACATCCTTTCACTATACATACATCCTATAATGTGTAATTGTGTCATACTGTTTTTTTGGGATAAACAACTTCAACAATGCCTACCAATTTCACAAACCTCAAGAGCAAGATGTGTGCGTCCAGTATTCAGCTATTTCCTATGGAAGAAATTTAATGTGGAAGAAATTAATGAAAAAAAAAAGAGAGAGAATTGTGGAAGAACCTTTTCCAATAAAGTGGTTGAGTGGGTGGATTGAGATTAAAAAGAAGAAAGAAAAAAAGAGAAGGATCGAGGATTATTTTTTATAAGCGAAGAAATGAAATTTCCGTTAATTCTACAAATGAAATATGCACATGTTGCATGTAATTTCCATACCATCTCCGAATAACAAACAATGTTTTTTTTAATAAAATATAAATAATTACAAATATACAATCGCTGAGGCACGCATATCATACCCTGATTCAAATGGGTTTCAAGTAGTAAATATGAAAAGTGTGATGAGATCTGGTTTGTAAGTTATCCTCTCTACCCTGAAAACTTTTGTACTAGGTAAGTTGATATGAATGTCTAGATTAAAGCAAGTACCAGGCGACTTGTATAGATGACTGGAAAAATATTATAGTGGGAAAATCTTAAAAGAAAAGCCATTGCAAGATAAGGTAATAGATAATGAACTATGCCAGCCTATACCAGCAGCAGTTATGAATTCCATACATGGAAAATGAAGCATATGTACAGTATGTTCAAATTTTGTGTGAAGGATTGTTTAAAAATCATTGTCATTTTCAATGCAATGTATACATGTTTGAGTAAGACAAGACTACTTTATAAGAAAATCTTATCCAGATATAGAAATCCAATTCAAAAACTAAATGAAGTCATAGGGTCTTCCAGGTGGTGAAGGCATCCACCATGGTTCAAGTTTCCCCACTTGCAAATTAAACAAACAACTCTACAAGAATTAAATTATCTGAAAATAATTTTGAATTTTTTTTAAGGAAATTGCAATCTTTCTTTTTCGTTAATCACTCCAATCTTTCTTTTGATTAATGAATTCTAACTTTGGATAACGCCGAAATATTGAGAATTGTACCTTGTTAGATAAATGCATTCAGACCTTGATTTGTCATTCCCAAGAGAATTTCTTTCAGCAATGTATTTGCTGATACTATCAACATTTCTGAAGACAAATTACAGTCAAGCTAGTAGATGTGAGATTTTATCTTCAAAACTGGTTGCAAGTTCTAAGTCTATTTTGTTGGTTGTTTAAAGAATGGTTGACCCTATCTAGCTTATATTTCCTTAGGTGTCTACCACAATGTTTTTTTCCTGATATTTCTAAATTTCATTCTGAAAAAATAGGGGTAACAAGAAAACCTAGTTTGTAACATTCAACTCCTCAAGTTTTTTTCAGCTAAGAAGTTTTTTGATGTTTCAAGCAAAGTCACCCCAAACTTATGCCAAGACCAAATACATTTCACTGGAACTGGCACAAACACAAATAAAATCATGTCTCGGTTTCAAACAAATTCGCCCCAAACTTATACCAATACCCAATCCAAATATATTTTACTAGAACTGGCATAAACATAATACACACAAGTCTTTAGAGAGATTCGAATGATGGTGAGTGTGATATCAACTTTCACTGATCCACAAGCCACCAATGATTTTGATTTCAATGTTATCTGTTTTTTCCTGATTTTTGGGAGGAAAGAGACAACAGTAATCTATGACACAAACCACCAATAACACCCAACAATGGTTTTGATTTTAATGTCATATGTATTTGTCTTCTGTTTGGCAGGGAATAAACAACAATAATTTATAACACAAACCACTAATGACACCAACCAATGGTTTTGATTTCAATTTCACCTATTTCTTTTGCATTTGGGGGGAAGAACCAACAATAATCCATGACTAGGAGAATGGAAAAACATATAATCTTATTTAGTTCTTCATCAAATCAAAACCTACTTATCTTCGTCGAATTTATTATGAAGTGGTTTTAATTATGAAGTGTTAAAATCTTAATAAACATGAGTGAAAAAAAATTATGAAATGATTTGGACCCTTATAAATTTGATTGATAATGGGGATCAATCCTATAGTTTTAATGTTGTAATTATGCTTGGCCCACCCAATTAGTGCTATGCAAAGCAAGAGAGGGCACACTCATAATTTAGTCTCAGAGCTGCACACCTTTAGTTAACTGAACATACATTTAAGGCTGAGTTACAATAGTAGTTGTAGCCTCATTTAAGAAAGCAGAGCACTAGTTAACTGGTTGTCCTACTTTTAGGTAAGGTGATTAGTCTTTGAAAGGTATGCATGCTAGGTTTGAACAGTAGTTAGGAATCTCCTAGAATGTTGAATTCCCAACAAACTATTTTATAAAAAATACTGAGATTATAAACATCAAACCATAGATAATAGACAAGACATCAATACTGCAGGGTGACTCAGACAATAAATAGCATTTGTTTATTTGGGACTAAAGCAAACCTGATCTGGAGTAAGATTGAACATTTTGCATGCTTGATATTTTATCACAGTCAACAACTGATTGTCCATTAGGGCTTGGAAATTGGTCATAGAGCTGAATAATACATTCAGGAATATTATAAAAAATCATATTAGAATAATTGATGCTAAAACAAATCTCAGCATTCTTGTAAAATAAAAAAATCATCAAAGAAGACAAGAAACTCTTATTACCTGAATCAAATAGGTCATAATTTGTTCCTTAGTCTGGTTATGGGAAATTTGGTTCTACACCCACATAAGTGACATCTGACAAGCAATGCACATACCATCACTGATGCTTGGCAATGTCTCTTTTCCATGTGTTTTTTCTAATACGCTAGCTATTCCTGTGCTGCAGAGATCAACCATTTTCAGCATTATCAATAAATCTTAATAGGGAAAAATTCACATGCACAGTATCCCAAAAAGGTATTATTGATGAGTAGATAGTTAGACTGTGTACAATCATTTCAATAGAAAACAAAATAAAGGAATCTCACTTGACATCTCTTGCACCATCATAAGAGCACAAGCCAATCTGTGAGCGGATCTTATTGGGATTTGTCTATAAACAATGGAGCTAATTTTGTCATTTTAGAAGCAATTGTAATTCTATAGTTAGCTAACTCCATGAAATCCTACCTAACTAACAGACATCAATCGAGTTGTCCAGTTATATTTATGCCAAGAAGTTAGTCATATTAAAGGTGCAATCTTAGATGTGACATTTTCTTAGAATGATTCATATACGCTTTGATAAATTAAAGACATACCTATGCCATTAAGAGCTCCATAATTACATATCCATATTGTGACACTAGAGTTTTGCATTCCTGGATGACAATACCCGAGGCACCAATAGCATTGTTGATTTGTGTTATAATGCCCTTGAAAATCATAGAAAACATGATCGACACTGATTATAAAACAACATTCATGAACATCATAGATATTTTCACATCATAAATATAGATTATGAGGAAGCTCAGTATAAATGAAACATTTGATCTATAAAGCATTTCATATATTGCTAGGGTGGAATTTTAGCAAAACAATGCATAGAAGCAACATAGTGAAGAGCCTGTATTGTATAGAAAATTACAACAGCAGCTAAACATGCTTGGCTTCAATAACATAATAAAACAAAAAAATAAAATTATCTCCCGTAGGTCCTTGATATTGAGAAAATTCTTGAAATCAGTTCAACTATATATATTTCAAACTATAAAGATAGCATATCAATTTATCAAATGAGCATTATTGACCATTCACTGATTGTTTGAGCATACAAGCATCATATGTGCCACAACCCTGTGGTTTATATTCTTTTATCGTGCATAGAACTATAAAAGACCACTAAATTGTACATGAAAATTCCAAAAGACAAAAAGTTCGCAATATTTACTGATGGACCAGCCAGCAAAGAAGTTCTAGAATATGCAATAGCAATAGAACCTCCAGCACAAAACCTACAGTTAAATGTTCATAAAATGCAATCAATATTTTCATAAGAGTCCTTAAGAAGAAATCATGTGCCCAATTGAAGAATAAGGACTGTATGCAGACCTGTTGATTGATCATCAGTGAGGAAGTCTCCCATGTCAAACTAGTTAATGTTAAAGTCACATTTGTGGAAACATGTTCCTCATTAGTTTCAGCATTTGTTGAATCACTGACAAGATTTTTAAATATTTTCCTATATGACATACTTTCTTTGGGTTGGAGTGAATTCATAAGTTCTATAACCAGATAAATGACTAAGCCCCAAGTCTATAATTCTCTCCAAACATACAATATTTCACAGAAAGCTAGAAAATGACAAAAGGAAAGTCCTATGCTCTTGCTTAATGCTATTTTGTTGATTTTGGTGCACAAACATGGCTTTATGTTAACTAGTTTACCATAAATTCAAAAATCAACTTCTAATAAATAGGATAAAGATTTACAGAAATCACTGTGAATAGGTGCATTATCTGCCCCAACTAACCTATTCGATTGTAAACAAGCGAGTTAGGCTTCTCTTATGATTTTGACATGCTAAAATAAAATAACTTTAAGGCCAAAGTAAATGGTTTTTTCTTTGTATCTTAACGGCTTAGTGTTAAATTGATTTGTGACATTAAACATCCCTTATAGCTTTAAGTGTTGAATTTTTTAGCATCATACAAGGTAGGGGATGAAGGAATAGAAGAACTAGTTATGCACCTCTCTTATTGTTTTCCAATCATTTTTATTACATGCATGGTTGCAAAAAGATAGGAAACTGTAAACCTCTCTAACTCCCTTTGAAGTTTGACCTATGTGTACTTTAAGTTTATAATTTATATGGGCAAAGTCACAACACGAATCTAGCTCATAGTGATTATCATGTTAGTTTTCACACAAAAATATAGCTGCTAGAACTTTATCACTGAGGAAAATCAAGTAAATCTGAAAGGCCAAGTTTATGTTTAGAAATTATGAAGCTATGGACTGTTTTAAAAGACAATATTCCTAATCCCTATTGGAGTGGGTTCCCATGATAATGTTAAAATCCTCCACTATACATCTGTCTGAAAAAAAAATCTTGTATATTAATGAAGGTTTCCTTTATTTAAAAAAATAGCAAAAAAAAGATGACAAAATTACATATGGACTATTTTAAAATACATGCTTCCTAATCCTTGTTCGAGTTGGTTCCCATGATAATGTTAAAATCCCCCACTATACATCTGTTTAAAAAAAGGTCTTGTATATTAATGAAGGTTTCCTTTATTTAAAAAAATACCAAAAAAAAGATAACAAAATTACATATTTTGTAAGGAGAATCTAAGGTGGTTCATGGATCACTCAAAGAAGATACTCACCAGACTTGAACAACATTGTCAATTGCAATTTCTTGAAATCCAAGCCCAAGAAAACCATCAAACTTGGCCAGTAAAAATGTTAGACTTGGCTCACGTGTTGTCTCAGTAAAAACCTATGCCAAAACAACTAACCACATAACTTTCAAAATACTCTAAGGGAAAAAAAACTTGAACTTGTTGGATATTTTTGAAATAAAAACTTTCCAACCTAGTCTTTCACAACAATATCCCCAACTATGACATCATCTTGAGACAAATACCCAGATATTGTACCATTGCTTCACTCAGATGACTTGTACTTTGAATGGAAATAGCAAGCCTATTGCACAGGATTACCGAAAAGTCAGCCAAATTAATCCAAATTTAAGCCATTTTTTCAAAGATGTAATGAAACCCACTATTTTAGGAAACTCTGCTGAAAAATAATATACATTCTAACCTACGCCCTACACCCAAATTAACAGTTCATGTCAAAAAAAATATCGGAAAGCCTAAGCTCACTGAACTACTTCTAAATTGATGAAATCACTAAATTCAAACCTTAACCAACCCAAACATATAGTATGGAATAATCAACTTACGGAATAGAATACTTACGGAGAAGTAACATTTAGACAACGACACCCAAGGATTTGAGCTCCCGGTATCAAATAGGACCGTAAATTTCCGAGCTGGGGTTCCAATTCCAATCTCTCCAAAATACTGGGCGTCCAAGCAATTCTTCAATGACATATAATCACCCTCATTATATTCAAAACCCAGACCCCCCCAGAGACCAAAATTATGAATGAGTGCATCATCATGGAAATATTTATGCATTGAATCCTTCAACATGCAGGGTTTTAAAATCCAGTGAATTCTTCTTCAGCCGAATCCTTACAAGTTCATCATTATCACAAGAAATAGAAGAGAAAAAAATACATCAAAACTACGAAACATTGGGCATCCAACTAATTCGTCAATGACAGATAATCGCCCTCATTAGACTCAAAACCCGGACCCCCCTATAAACCAAACTTCTGAACGAGTGCGTCAGCATGACAACCCTTACGCATTGAAGCCTTAGCAACACGTAGGGTTTTAATATCCGGTGATTTATTCTCCAGTCCAATCCTTACAAGTCCATCATTATCACAAGAAAAAGAGAAAAAATACATCAAATCTATGAAACAAACTGCTACTCTCCTTTGCTCCATATTCAAATATTTTCTGCAGCAACCAGATCAAAATCACCCTCAAACTAGTGATAAAACCCCATTTCATCTAAACTCATAGCCTAATTAAACCAAAAGTTTGAAAACCCCATTTCGCGCAATGTATTCGACTAAGCCTGCTAGGTTCGCACCATCTTCAAAATCTTTTCTGCAGCAACCCGAGCAAAATCACCCTCAAACTAGTGATAAAACCCTGTTTCAGCTAAACTTGGAGCTTAATTAAACCAAAAGTTTGAAACCCCATTTCATTGGAGTAAGCCTTCTAGGGTCGCACCATCTTCAAAATCTTTTCTGCAGCAACCAGAGCAAAATCACCCTCAACCTAGTGATAAAACCTTGTTTCAGCTAAACTTGGAGCCTAATTAAACCAAAAGTTTGAAAACCCATTTCATTGGACTAAGCCTGCTAGGGTCGCTCCATCTTCAAAATATTTTCTGCAGCAACCAGAGAAAAATCACCCTCAAACTAGTGATAAAACCCCGTTTCAGCTAAACTTGGAGCCTAATTAAACCAAAAGTTGGAAAACCCCATTTTGCGTAACGTATTGGACTAAGCCTTCTAGGGTTGCTCCATCTTCAAAATCTTTTCTGTAGCAACCAAAGAAAAATCACCCTCAAACTAGTGATAAAACCCCATTTTAGCTAAACTTGGAGCCTAATTAAACCAAAAATTTAAAAACCCCCTTTCGTGAAACGTATTGGACTAAGCCTGCTAGGTAGTAGATCTTCTGCTAACGCTTGGTTATAAAATGGTATCAACTCTATTATTTTCTCATACATGCAAGGGTTTATTGCAACGTTATTCTAAGTTTTTCATGGTTGAATGGGATTATGGTGATTATATGCATCTTTTTGGCTGAGATTGTACTTCTCCAATTGAAAGACCCTTGTGGTTAAGAACAATCTAACATTAGTATCTATATGTTGTGGTAATATACATCTCTAACACAACCCTTTGTATCATTAATTTACTTTTCTATTGTTCTTTTCATTGTTTGGTTCCTTCTCCATAAGTCAAACCTCCTTGTCCTCCTTATGTTCCTCCTTCTGCTCCTCCTTCAACTTGCCTTGCAATATTATTCACTTCGATCTTCCTTACATTGAATTCACTCCTCAACCTTCCCTTAAATATAAGGTAGATATCCCTCCTTCTCTTGATGAGATTCACACATTTAAGGATTTCCATGCCCTATGTTTCCTTATGTGATTTTAAGCATGCATTCATTCAATATATATCCATCATAAATAAAAATGTTCTTTTAAAGCAAGTAAAACATCATACATTTTTACACATTATCTCCCATAAAGAACCAAAATTATCATGACAAACTCATGGATATATATAATCAAGTTCATAAGTACATTAATGGTCATCAAAATTCAGAAGAAAAGTTTCAAAGGTTGTGAAAATGATATACATCTAAAATACATTGCAAAAATAAAAAAAGTGTTATGCAGTCCAGGGCTTCCTTGGCCATACCTCTATGATCGCTTAACTTTTCCTTCTCCTCCTCGACCTTTTTGAATGTTAAATCCTCCCTATTTCCTATGACATGTAGGAGATCCTCTTTATTGTATCCTTAGCCCATCCTTAGAGGTAATCTATATTGATCCTATGTGTTTGGATCATCCCCATGACTATTACAAAAGAGGAAAATATTTGAGAGTCCTCTCAAAAAGGTAGTATTTCCACCATGTGTGTAATCCAATATAGTCTATCTAAATCCATAATTAGGATATACATTCACATTTGGATCTTTACTTAATTAGGACATCCATTCCCATTTGGATCTTTACATAATCTAGATATCCATAATATAGTCTTGGATTGCAATGTTTAAGAAGGTGGGGAATGCAACATCTTCTCTTCTTTTGAAAAGTGGAGTGCATCATCTCCTCGTCCCTTTGAAAAATGGAGTGCATCATCTCCTTATCCCTTTGAGAAGTGGGTTAAGCTTCCTAAAAAAAATGGCTCACAAAATATTATACCTAATAGTACAATACAAAAATGATTAATTTTCACTAAAATGTCACAAAATAGATATGTCACCTTAGTAATGACTTCTGGAATAACTTGTATTGCATCATATATATTACAATCATAAGTTAGAGCTTAGAAAACCTTTTCTCATCTTGAACTTGATTCTTTTTACATAACATGTTAAGAATGTTCTCTAAATGACTTGATAATGTATATAATTTGCAATTTATGTTACCCTTTCACAAACCCACCATATAGTTCTTGCACCACAGATTAACCATACAAACTATGTCTTAGGATGACCATGAGGACTTCGACAAATTTTAGCATAGAAATCATAAGTGCTAAATTCCATTCCTTTGAGTATATTGTTTTCCCTCAAACCATTAGGAGGTCTTTTTTGTTCTTTTCATTGGTCTGAGTTCACTAACACAAATCCTATGTTCTTTAATTAGTTCTTTCTTTTGTGTTTATTTAAATAGTGTTGATAACTATAATTATTTATTTAGAATAAACAATGCAATGAAAAAATACACTATTAGACGCTAATATTTTTCCTAGAGAAACTTGGTTTGGGAAAGCTCTAACCCAAAATGGATTTCTCAAATCTTTGATTTTTTAGGGAAAATTAGAGATTACAAATATCTCAACTAGAGATTATACTCGTGTCAAACTCAACAACTATAGGGTGTATACCTTATTTCCTTTACTATGATACACTCAACAACTGATATTTTGTTGGTTTTGGTCTCCTCAAATATTTCCCTCTCTACAATTTCAGGTGCTTCACTTGAATCAAGGGTAATACCTCTCCCCCAATATTGAAACATTGAACCTCTCTTTTCTAAGAGAACCATTCAATCAACTATATAACTAGTTAACCCCCAATGTTTGTCCCTTTATATATTTACCTCCTTTCTTCCTGAAAGGCCAAAAGGCCTAAGGATCATTTATAAAATTGTAGGAGACTATAATTACCTATGCCCAAATTCCACCTACATGGACCTAATATCCCTATCAACCAATAAATTTCTTACATGTAGCTAATATGCCACTCATCCTTGCATTTAATCTTCTTAGTTGGTTGTGTTCTTGTAACATGCTCCGTCAGCTTTCCAGGTCAATTATTATCCAGGTTGACTTCCATACCATCGATTTGAGGCAAACAAAACATTAGTCAATGGTTATAATGGCATGTGTGGTATGTACAAATACCTCCTCTTTATTCAATTATACTCTTACATATGTAGTTACTAAGATATGTAAGTCGATTGTCAACATTTACAAGGTATGTGGCTTGAAATTTTTATGCATGTAAGAGAAATATATAATACATTTCATTTTTATTGTCAGTAGTTATTCATACTAATTCACCAATATTATATTAGGTGTGTGTCCTCCAAGTATATCCATGAGAGTGAATTACAAAGATGGAAGAAAAAAATTGCAGAAATCATATATTTATTGGAAAAGCAGCTCCTTACAAGTTTCATGGACCTTTAGGTTCATCTGCTTATACACCTAATAGATGAATCCTTCGAAAATAGGCATTTTAACTATGGTTTTAGATCTTAGAGAAAACTAATTGTTGGAAGGAACCATATCTCCAACTCTTGGCCATCTTGTGATGTTGTTGACAAGTTAACTTTGATTATATGGATGATGTGGAAACACTTAACTATGATGATTTGGATAGTGTTTCAAAGATACCAAATAGCCAATAGTGTTTATAAAAGAGGTTGCTAAAGCATATTCAAAACATATTTCTTCAAGCACTGCAACAAATATAATGCTTTCTGACATTGGAGGATTCTTTCCTCTTGGTGTGTATCTATAATGTCTTGGTGGCAAGCGCTCGAAATATCTCCTAAAACTTGAATATCTACCACATAAATATAAAATTATTCTATTAGAAATTCCTTCCAACTTTGGAAATTTAATGAGGCTTTATGAAAGCATACAAACTTGTCCCTTTAAGGAATATTCCTTTCACTGAGGCAATGAGACCTTTGGGGAGAGCGATCCGGAGATGGTGTATGATAACGTTGAGCATAAGAGTAATGCTGGTTGAATCCATGAGTTCTTCTCACATGTTTAGATGTTCCCTCTAGGCTAGGACTTTTTGCAACATTATGACTTTGATTACGATGGGGAAGTGTAATCTTATCAACAATAGGACTATGACTTGATCCTCTTGAAAACCTTCTTCTTGGAGGCCTTATTCAACTTTTCAAAGGACTTTGAGCTAAGTTTTGTCATGAATTCCTACTAAAACTACTTCGTGGAATCCTACTTAAAGGCATGCGAGAAATCACACACTTGGGCTCTTGCTCAAACTCATTCGAGGACTTCTACTCAATACCTTTTTGGGACTTCTACTCAGGATTTTGCTTGAGATTTTCCTAGGACTCTCACTCTAGCTCCTGCTCAAGATTTTTCTTCGGATTCTATGCAAGCTTCTTCTAGGGCTTCTGCTCAAACTCTTATGAGGGCTTCTGTTGGGACTCCTTGGAGAGAAAATTCCATTTATTAGATTAACAAGACAAAAAAATGTAGAACGTACAATTATACAACACCAAATTATATGAAATAATATATATACAACAATATAACATTTAAGGTCAGTTAAAAATTCAATAATGGCATATCATGATGCTTACAACTTTAAAGATAAATGTACCTTCATCAACTACAACTATACTTTTATATTTTCCTGGAAATATTTCACCACAATACTAACTGGAACAATAGGTCTTCCTTGATCTGCAGTTGATAATTGTTCAATTTTCTTCAGTACATCTATTCCCTCAACAACTCTTCCAAATAAGACATGCTTGCTGCAGATAAAAAGAAAAGGGACATTAATTATATGAGAGTAAAACATAAAATAGAGATGGGGAGAGGAAATATATCCACATTAGTCAGAGAAATGTTAACCTTTCCCCCTTAGTAGCATATAGACCAACTGAATTGGAAGAGAACTTCCTACAAATATTTATCAGAATTTAAAAGGTCAAATGGTAAAAATACACTGGTTTCTGGAACCCAAAGAAAATAACCCATTATTTCAGGGTAAATAAATCTTATATTTCTAAAATATGAAATTTCCATATGGTGACACTCATGAGTCATGGATAAAGAGAAAATATGTCGATCACAACCAACATGTAAAGCTACTTAGACAAACTTAGGTGAATACAAAAAATCATAGATATGGAATCAAGTATATACCCATCAAGATGAGGTGTTGCTGTAAAAGTAATAAAGAACTGAGAACCATTGGTGTTCTAAGATACGAAACTTCCATATGGTGACACTCGGGAGTCTTGGATAAAGAGAAAATATGTCAATCAAAAACAACATGTAATGCTTCTCAGACAAACTTAGGTGAATACAAAGTCTGTGGGATTTGATAAATTAAGATTTTACGGAATCACCAAAACAATTACTCATTGAGTGAATAAAATGAAAAATGGAGCAAAGCATAAATATATCTCATCAAAAGAACCACTACCAATTTCATGCCCAAGTCTATACTTGTTGTTTACGTGTAACTCCATGTCATGGGATGTCACAATTTTAGACCCTATGTGCACACATTCGAGGTTAATATGCACATTCCAGTACCTACAATCATGTCCCAACACCCCCTCACACACTTCAACATCTACACATGTTCTAACTCTGTGCATACACTTTGTCATCGTGATATTTGTGGAAATGACCATATATTGATGAAGATCTCTACGCTAAACTGGAATCTGAATATATATATATATATGCACAATTATATTTAACAAGTTTATTTACAAGTTATGGTTGTCTCAAATGGTTCCCTTTAGTAGTAAAGTGCATTCTACATGTAGCATAGTATAAATGCTTGACAAAATCAGTGAACCAACAACATACTTGGTTGTAATGATAAATAATCAAGTTTTATGCAATCAAGCACTAGCAAAATGAAGTCAAGAAATATAACAAGGATACCATATTTGGAATATATTGGGAAAACTACCTGAAATGGGAAAGGGTTGGGGTCTTGTATTTCAGACCTGTATAAATGACCTTAGGGTCATTGGAGGCCAGAGAAGACTTGAAGGTGAAAATATAGATTTTTATTTCTTGCATCCTACACCTGAAGGAGGAGCTTTGAAATGGAATTTTCTAATAGTTAAGGAATATGCAAGAGTTCTACTTCTCACATATGAAACCATCCTATTGGAATCGATTCCTTATTGAATGGTTATTAAAAATACTTTTGATATTTTTCCACTTGCATATTTACCCTATCAATACCTATGTGTTGGAACATTGAATTCTCTACCAGCTCTTAGTAATGATCTGAACAAGGCAAATTCCTTTCTCATAGTAGTGGCTCTTAAAATTCGTGGCAAATTGAGAAATATAATACTATGAACAGGTGATAGAGTATATTACAAAATATCTTGTAATCAAGAGTAATATTAGCAACAGGGATTTACAGATGTTTGGAGAAGGAAATATCATTGGGACTCTATGGTGTTGAATCCTCCAGCCAGGAAAGTAGCAAGTCCACATTACCAGCATTCAAATCCCATATTTTGAAGATCAACAAAAAATATCAACCACATATTCCAGGGCATCAAATCGTGCATTTCCAGGCTATCATTTAACAGGTGGTATTCAAAGGAGGGACAAAGGAGGGACAAATATCAAAGTGTAGGATGTCAAATAATATTTGGGTCATATATTTAACACTTCAAAGCTATAGGATTCCAAGAAATCATATCCAGATTTATGGAAATAGTGGGGCATATATCCCCAAATTTCAGGTAGAATATCAGTTGACAGTTATTGTCAAACCTTATATTTTAAGGGAATTGAACTTAAAAACAGTAGTAGCATTTATAAAATCATCTTAGTAGCAGTACTTATCATTTATAAAATCAACTCCAGGTCTAGCATTTCTTGTCTCTATACTTGGCTCTATGTTGAATGTTTTTCTTGTCGAAATTCATGGTGCAATTCATGTCGCTAACCCTAGATTCATATATGGTGCTATGTTATTCAGGTCATTTTTTTGGAGGCTATTATTGGCAATATATGGGATGCTTTTGTGTACGCTAATTGGGACGTTAATTGGGATGCTAATTGTGATGCTAATTGGGACGCTAATTGGGATGCTAATTATCGTCCAAAATAGCTCCAACTTTTAAATAGGGACGATATTTGGGATGCTAGTTAGAATGTTAATTGGGACGCTAATTGGGATTCTAATTGGGATGCTAATTGGGACGCTAATTGGGATGTTAATTGGGATGCTAATTAGCATCCAAAATAACACCAACTTTTAAAAATGGATGCTAATTAGGATGCTAATTAGGATTCTAATTAGAACTCTAATTGGGATTCTAATGGGGATGCTAATTGGGAGGACTACTATGTTCGACCTCAACACCTCTATTCACATAGTAGTACATGTACTCATAGCGGTTTGTGTAGAATACCTTCCAGATGGGTGGCATCTCTTATATGCTACCTCCTTGATCGTGCCAGTGTTCATGAGATTTCAGCTCTCATGACTTGATTCCAGTACATGTCAGACATTTCCAGCCATTATGGAGATCTTGATCCATTATATATCTTCAGACTTCATGGAGATCATGATCCTTTGTATATCTTCATCATGGAGATTCTAATCTATTTATATTGTACATGGTGATGACCACATATGTCATATTGTATCATGCCTATTCATGGCCA
The DNA here is from genome assembly GCA_001517045.1 of Pseudotsuga menziesii. Taxonomy (NCBI): domain Eukaryota; kingdom Viridiplantae; phylum Streptophyta; class Pinopsida; order Pinales; family Pinaceae; genus Pseudotsuga; species Pseudotsuga menziesii. The sequence continues at coordinate 95,408 of LPNX011029707.1, forward strand.
TTGTACTCTTATGTAGGTGGGACTACCATTAGAGGAAATTTGAGGTCTAAAATGGGCCTCCTAAGGAAAATAATAAAATAATAGTTAAAATAATAAAAGAATAGTTATTAATTTTGGAGGAAGAATGAAAAAAATACTTTTTTTGTTCGTATTTTTGACATATCTCCAACTTAGAATTTGAGTAAAACCACTGGGAGATACGTCAAAAATACGAACAAAAAAATAGTTTTCTTTTATGACAAATATGTCAATTCAACGATTATGGTTGACTCATTTTATTGAAATTCTATTGGTTCTTGAATTCCAACTCACAAATGTATTGTTGGCGCGTTTTCTTATAAGACCCATTTTAGACCCCAAATTTCCTCTAATGTATATCTATTTGCAGTTATGTGCAGAGGTTTATTATTGTATTGTACTGATTGGATGGATGGTTATTCCACTGTGTTCTTCATCACTCCACTTCTGGGATGGACTTATAATGTATTTTGGCCATCGTATGACCCCTATAACCTCACACATTACAGTGCATCTGTTATAGTTGATTTTACCACACATGGTGAATCACACTTTTATGGCCTTCCCTGCCCCTCTGCGGACTCCTTGGACCACATGGATCATTTTTGTACCTTTGATGTTTCCAATATCATCCCTAAAAACATGCAAACATTATTGTACATGACTTTTAATCCCTTTCTCACGTATATACATGGATTTGACCCCTAAGCCCGCGTACATCGGAATGTGTGCAAAAGGGAAAATTATTTTAGAGTTTTCCTTGATGTGGATCTGACTCACTTGTCTCCTGGCATTCCATATTCCTTGAGATAGCTTGGATTCAACCTTTCATTACCCCATTGAATAGCTATATAAGGAACCCTTAGGATACATTGAAGGCATGAGGAATTGAAGAGTAATAAAACTATAGTCCATTGTTGCCAGAGCTTATACTTGAGTCTGCATCCCTTTGTCCCTTGGCGCACTTTTGTGTTCTTCCAAAACTTTCCTTATACTTGTGAGATTGCTATTGAGAGATGGAGGATTGAAGTGGTGGAGGCCCTAGTGGGGGACTCAGTTTCTCTGATTCGCAGACGTGCCAACAGAGGTTGTCTCTATTGTAATCTACGTTTTATATTAATAGAAATATCTTTTCCTATCCAATAATGTGTATTTGAATGAATATTTGATCCATGGATGATTTCAAATGCTTATATGTTATTGATTANTTAACATGATTATATATAGCATGCTAATCTTTATTATTGAATGTTGAGGAAGCAATTTATCACTTCAAGCTAGAGTTAGAAAGCTCAATGGGGATCTACATCAACCATCCGGAATAAGGTATGAATCAAGATCATTTAGTGTTAGATGTTTGGTTTCTCTTGCATATAGGAAAGGATTGATTTTTAGAGTTGAGCTGTCTGTTGTGGTACCCCAAGCCATAGGAATTTCTCTTCGTAACATGAACAAAATGACTATCAAGAACTGTTACCCACTCCCCACGATCGATGACTTGTTCAATCTGGTGGGAGGAGCCAAAATATTTTAAAATATTGACCTACGATCTGGATACCATTAGGTATGGATTCGTGACAAGGATATTCACAAAACCACCTTTCGTGCAAGGTACAGGCACTACGAGTTTGTAGTGATGTCATTTGGGTTGACTAATGCACCTACGAACTTTATGTGTATGATGAACAACATACTCAGTAGGTATTTGGACAATTTTGTCCTGGTATTTATAGATGGCATACTGGTTTATTTAAAGAATAAAGAAGAACACAAAGAACACCTTCATGTAGTACTACAAGTGTTGAGAGAACACCAGCTTAATGCTAAGTTTAGTAAATACGATTTTAACAGACCACAGATATAGTATCTAGGTCACATTATCTCCGAGATAGGGATAGTTGTGGACCCGAAAAGATTAAATCCATAAAGGATTGTCCTACCCCTACTAGTTTCAGTGACATTAGGTCATTCTTGGGATTAGCTGGATATTATCGAAAGTTCATTGAGAACTTCTCGAGAATCACTTTCCCCATGACCGCTTTTCAGAAGAAAGCAAGTAAGTTCTTATGGACTACTAAGTGTGGGGGAAGCTTTCAAATGCATAAGCAGATTTTGATGACCACACCAATGTTATGGATTGTAGATCTCGATTGGGATTTCGGTGTTTGCATGGAGGAAAGCAAGGAAGGAATTGGCGGAGTCCTCTTGCAGAATGATCATACGATTTGTTATGAACTGCGAAAGTTGAAAGAGCATGAGAAAAATTACCCTACACATGATCTTGAGTTAGCAGCCATCATACATGCTTTGAGAATGTGGAGGCACTACCTCATGGGAAGGAAGTTCCATCTGAAGACGAAGAATGTGACTTTGAAGTATTTATTTGATCAACTAGATCTAAATGCGAGGAAAGCTAGATGGTTGGCTTTCCTCATCGAGTACCATTTTAAGCTTAAGAAAATTAAGGGAAAAGAGAATAAGGTTGTTGGTGCTTTGAGCCGACGAGCTCATATTATTTATGAGGTAACATTGAATCAAACCAATGTAGATTTGCATGAGAGGATTAGAGAGGCCAACGAAGTTGACCCATTCTATGTAGAGATCCTTAACAAAGTCTAGGAGGACAGGCTGTGTCAACAACAAAAAGAATACAAGGTGGATGAATCCAGACTACTATGGTCCAAGGATTGTTTGTATGTTCCAGAAGGAGGGGACCTTTGGCCTAGTATTCTCATGGAATTTCATTGGGAGCCCTACTTAGGGAACCTAGGATATCAAAAGATGATATATGTTTTCAAGAGACATTATGGCCTAAGTTAAAGGCCGACATTGCAATGTTTATTGTGAAATGTCAGGAGTTCCAGCTAGTCAAAGTTGAGCATCAGCATCCCGTGGGATTGCTGCAGTCGTTTCCCATTCCAGAATGGAAGTGAGAGGTCGTTAGTATGGAATTTATCATCGATTAACCAAAAAGTAAGCAGCAAAATGATTCTATTTTGTTTGTCATCGACAAGTTGTCGAAGGAAGCACACTTCATCCCTATAAATTCAACCTACAAGGCCGTGAACATTGTTGATATATTCTTGAAAGAGATATTTAGGTTGCATGGGATACCCAAGGAAATTATCTTGGATCGAGATGTTAAGTTTACAGGAAACTTCTGGAGATATTTATTCTCTGGATTGGAGACGCAGTTGAGCTTTAGCGCTACATATCATCCATAGATAGATGGGAATACAGAGAGGGTAAAGCAAATTGTTGAGGACATGCTCCGAATGTATCTCATGAACAATCCCATGAAATGGGAGGATTACCTGCACCTTGTAGAGTTTGCGTATAACAATGGTTATCAGGCTTCCACTAAGATGAGTCCCTTTGAGGTACTCTATGGACAGAAGTGTAGAACACTGGTTACTTGGGATAGCCTTTTGGATCGGCTCATGTTAGGGCCTGATTTGTTGATGGACTTGGAATAGTTGGTTACCAAGGTCCATGTGAATCTTAAAGAAGCACATGACCTCCAGAAATGCTACATAGATCGAAAAAGAAAAGATAAGGATTTTCAAATAGGATATCATGTTTACATGAAAGTAAAATCCAAATGAAGCTCATTGAGGTTGGATAGGTGCGGTAAGTTAGCACCTAAATTTTGCTGACCTTTTGAAATACTAGCCAAGAAAGGGCCAGTGGCTTATGAACTAGCATTTCCCATGCTTGTAAGACTCCACAATGTTTTGCATGCATCTTTTCTAGAGAAATATGTTTATGATACAAAACATATTGTTGATTGGTCCCTATTACAGGTGGAACCTTAAGGGGAGTTTTCACCTGAGCCTACTCATATACTGGACAAGAGATAATTGCATCTTTGGAAGCACACTATGGTCCAATTGAAAGTGCAGTGGAAGCACTTTGAGGCTGATGAGGCTACTTGGGTGAACGAGGCCACCATGAGAAAGGCTTACTCCTCCTTGTTTCATGATATCGTTTCGAGTCCCTAGAACACCAGGGACAATGTTTTTCTAAGTGGAGAGGGATGTAATATCCCAAATTTTGGACCTAACACTTATAGGCATGTGCCTATTGATTATGATGATTATCTTAATGTTTTATTTGTATATTGGGTTGAATACCCCACTGCATATGAACATGATGATGTGTTTCATATATTGGGCGTAAGCGAATTATTTATAATATATGCATATGCTTGTTTGTGTTGGGCATGGACCCTGAAGCACATGATTGATGAGATGTTTTGTCTTGAGCAAGGAGCTCTGGAGAACTTGAGTGATTGATGAATTATGTTGAGCAAGAAGCTTTGGAGCACATGAGTACTTACATTTGTGTTGAGTGAGAAGCTCTAGAACACATGAAAAGATAATTGGATGTGTTGGGAATAAGCCCTGGATCCTTCCATGTTGATGTTCAACACAAGCTCTGGAGCATCAGATCCTTGGCCATTGTCTCCCTAGGTCTATCATACAAGTACATCCTAGCACTAGTGTTGAGTGAGGAGCTCTGGAATTGCAGTGAATTGTAACTCCCTGTTACAGCATTGAGTATGGGATCTAGTAAGCGCTAGGGTGTATTGAAAATAATTTAATAACTTATGAGTGAAAACGACTTGAGAAAAATATTGATGTCATCATACTTATTTATAATTGATTAAATGAAATTTTGAATTTTTGTATTCTCATCAAAGTACTGAAGAGATACCACATTATATGAGGGAAATCCAACATGCAAGGATGTTTAGAGTTTCCTAGCCTAGTATACCTAAACCATCTACCTACTTGACCTTAATAAAGAAGTGTCATTATGTCTAGGGATGATGGTATATGATGCTCAAAGACAAATGTTAACAAAGTGTTAAATTACTATGTACTTTATACATGGTACGTATAAAGAATTAAATGTATTATTAATACAAATAAATGCAAGAAAGAGGAGAAGTTCCATCAATTATTATTTATTATTAAAGATTAATAAATAGTATAATGTCCATGAAAGTCCAACTAGGAACTAGTAGAAAGTTCCTAAGTTAAAATATTAATAATTACCCAAAGTAATTCAACATGGTTAAATCAAGAAAGCAAGGTTTCTTGATTTAACTGTCCTTTTGATTAAAAAGTATGTCTATAAAGACTCAAGCCAAGAAAAGGTTTGGGGTTATGATCTATCATTAGAGGGGTCATTTTTCTGCATGTTTGATCTCAAGTAAATTCTTGAAGAAACATTTCCTGGAAGGAAAAGGAGAACTGATCCAGATCTGATACACCATATAGGAAACCTTACCTTAGGAGCTCTAAGCTACTTGCATGTTGGATTCCAGCTTGGGGGGATCCGAATTAAAACTAGGAATGGTTCCTCGTCATGGTTGGGAGGAACGTGGTAGTTCCCAAGTGGTTTGGTCATCAAAATCAGAGGTCAGATCCGTCTTAAATTGTTCATGCTGGTTATTTAAAAGTGTGCAGGTTTAACCATTAAAGGAGCTTCCGAAAATTACAGGTATGAGTTCTTAATATGTGAAGTTCATTTCTAGGGTAAATGTTGGCTTCTTTATGTAAATTTTCCTTATAAATTTCTAACCCTAGAGATGATGGTTCTATCCATATCTCGTAGGGTTACATTTCTTAAGTTTTAACCCTAGACTGTCTATTCTATTTTCTATATTAATTGATGAATATGTTAGGTAAATGATTTCAATACATCTCCTAACCCTATGTGTTTGATTCTATGGTTAGAATCTGTTAGGGTTCGTATTTCTTAAATATTACCCTTAGGTTGTAAATGTTATCATATGCTGTATATTACTAGGATTGTATATTTAAGTTTGTTTCTGTATTAATTTAGTATTCGGATTTTATTACTATAAACTAGGGTTTGATTTCCAATATCTAAGAAATCTTTCTCTAAGTTTTACTACTCTGCTAAAATATTTCATTTGTCAGCAGAGGCTTGTCTAAGTTTATTTCAAACTAGTTCAGAAGTAGGAATTCATATAATTATATATAATTACTAGCTTCAACCTAATGTACCAATAACAGAACTATGATAGTATCTATCTAATTATTAACAACAATAAGTAAACCAGAAATATTAAATATAAGTATTTAGTAACATAACCAGAATATAAATTAAATCAAAGAGTAAATAAACCATTAAGACCTTCCAAGGTATGTCTCATTAACTATAAACTAAATAGGAAATCATTTCCATTAAGTAACAACCTCATAAACGAATGAACTAAGGAGGCATCGTGACCATCCATGTGGTCCTATATCAATTCTCTGATCATATATATATATATATATATATATANATCATATTATAAACCCATGTATTACGAATAGGGACAGGAATCAAATCTTGTGGGAATACAAGCCCAACCCCTTTTTATCAATTAAAGTACAACTCATTACATTAACATCCAGACAGAGTCGAACTCTATTGGGTTTTGTTTGCATCCACACTACAACCATGCTATACTTTAAAGCATGCCGGTTACATCATTTAAAATAAACACTATTAAAAATAAGCAATAATCAAACCATCGCACTATAGCGAGGTCATCAGACCCTGTATTCCACCCAATGCTATGAGCACAGCCTCGGGAAAACAAATTTACACAAAGTCCAATTAAAGTACTAATCACAACAACAAAGGCCATCGTGGCTTGCACCCCTAGTAGCTTTATATCTATATATTCCACATATATACTAAACTATTCAATAGAATATAAACAATAAATAAATTACATCAAAGACTATTGCAGCCACGTTGGGATAGGATCAAGCCATATATGGCATGGCCACACCCCACGTTGTTCACCATTATAGCACATTTAATTACTCAAACCACAACCCACAATGAAGGCATATGCCTGATTATAAAACTTTGTTAATAAACCATTAACGTAGTATAAAATCCACACACACAATAAGCATAATACCCACAACCATTTCATTTAAAATGTAGAGTAACTACCTTATACACAGTTTTTCCATTCGTAGTAGCTACTACACAGTCACCATTAAAGGCCGAGAATGAAGTTACACAGGCATGCCAAAGGGCCATAGCACCATTGCAAGCAATGGTGCAACCCATGGCTAAAAGTACTAAAAATGTAAAATCATGATTTACATAAATGCATACACAGAGCCGAATGGATTAAAGTTTTTCTCCATAACTTAAAAGCCTTAATACTTTAAAAAAAAACAGGTATGTTCTTTATAATCCCGAAGGCGACTTCAACCAACCCAATAAAACCCCAACACCAAACAACAAAGACAACACTCAGTCAGGTTGAGAGATAACAAGCATTGGCTTGTTAGAAGGCCTACCTTACACCATTGAGATCATAGAGGAACCGGAAATGAGCTTTGAACCATGACACTCTGCATAGTCCCCAACACCTACAACCATCCACAAACCAGGTGAGAAGTAGGATAATATGTAATGCATCAATTTTAAACTATCAAATTACTATGAATCCAAATCAGTTCTTACCTTCATGGCCATGGAGGATGCCTCCATCTTCCCCTGTGCAGAGCAAGACCAAACCCCAACTCCAACAAAGCAAATGAAAAATCCATCGTGAGCCAAGCCCTAAGCTTGGGGCCGCCACGATTATCAAGAACATTAAATGCACCAGCTGGTGACCATTATTGAAATACCAGACCCACTCTGCATAGTTAAGTTTTGTTGTATTTGTGACCTCCATTTCCAATGCAAAAGCTTAAACCCTATTGACATATGGTTCAACCACATGTTATATCACCACTCGAAAGCATATCACCATGTAACATTACAACGCTTATGTTATAAAAAGGATTAATAAAGTACAATGTTAAGTTTTAATGCATAGATAAGGCTTGGTCTGCGCTAGTCTCAAGACAGGCCACAAGACTTATACTATAAACATAACATGTAAACCTTAGTCTTTAAGCCATAACATAATACAATACAATTAATCCCTAAGCTTATGCTTAGTGAACATGATATATGTAATATGCCATGTTAAACAATTAAATCTCATAAAAATCAATGGTCCATCCTTAATCCAAGACAATAACCTACAAATATAAAACATAAGAAGTATTAATAAGACTTAATAAAATACACATAGAATGAAGTTAATACTAATATGTGAATCGATAAATTACAATTCTATAATGAAGCAGAAGTAATGTACAAGAAATTTAGCAGTAAGAGCTGAATTCATGAGAAGAGTATTTTACCTGGTATAATTTTGAGTCCGCAAGGAACCAAAGTCAACCAGCTAAATTTTCTTTAAGATCAATACTTCCAGTACTCATTAAACAAGATTTCATCACAAGTATGAACTGCATGTGAAATAAAATAGGTGCCTTAGTTCAGAGGACTAAGTAATCCTACTAACAAGTAAATACCTTTACCTATCAAACCTTCATGGGAGAATGAGTCTCTCCAATCCACCCACTTTGTTTCCACAAACAAAGTTAATTTAGCACTCTATAATTAACAAGTGTGACATTGCAGAAAGGACAAAGCATATAAATCCGGTGACGACGCATAAGAGATAAAACTATAAAACATAATACTAAGGATTAAACAATAGCACGACATCATAAGAAAAATACCTTAAAAATAACAACTGTAAGTAAAAGACAAAATGTGAGAACAACATACGAATAAACAGTGGTACATGAAGTGTACGATAGAGTTCTGCAAGTGAATAATGTTCCGTCTAGGTAGTTTTTACTAGCCTATAATTTTTTTATTTTATTTTTGGGGGAATTACAATAATTACTCAAGCGAGATGAAGGATCAGCTTTCCATCTATAATTTAAATGGAAAGGCATCAAGATGGTGGAGATATTTGAAACATACCAAGAAAGATGAGTTAAGGGAAATAAGGTGGAGTAAGTTCCACAAAATCTTTCAAAAAAAATATATGTCAGAAAGTTTCTTTGACAGAAAGGTGAAAGAGTTTCATGAGCTACGTATGGGATCCATGACTATGGATTCTTTTATTAACATATTTCTAGATTGTTTACATTATGTACCATACATCAAGGACGAAAAGTTAAAAAAATCTAGTAGTTTTTAGGATGTATTCCTCCCAACTTTAGATAAAGGATTGATTTCGAAATACCAAAAAACATGTACACCACATTGCACAAAGCTAGGATCTACTATGAGCATGGAAAACTAAGGCAAGAGAACATGAATAGAAACAAAGACAAGTCTAAGAACTTCTCTGACAAACACAAACCAATTTTTAAACCACCCCCATACAGGAAACATAAAAACAACTTTCCAGTGAACAAGAACTTCAACAAATTAGGTACAAAACCATATATACCTGCTCCCAATGATAAAAAACCAGTAGCAGCTGGGGGAGCCAATGCTACCCCACTATAGATCAAATGCTGGAAATGTAGCAAGCCTCATTATGCCCCAGATTGTAATAATAAAACCAATCATTTATTGCACAACTTACAAGAAGAACCAACGGTAGGGGACATAGCTGGTGTTGGAGACATCTACCATCATACACACTCTTTCGATCAAATTGGCCTAGTTAAACCACTATCCTAAGTTTAATTGAAATCAGTGGAGCATTAATTACCATCATCCCAGTCACTCCCACACCTACCTAAAGTCAAGGAGGCTAACTTATCCTTCTCCTACGGTCAAGGAGGCTAACTGGAGCACTCCAGGGGTGATCTGTGTGACATTCATGCACCTAATTGCTAACTGGTGGTTACTTTCAGTTCAACCAATCAGTTACAGTCGGTTAAGGTGCCTCCATTCATTAAATATATTATTTAATGATTATTTATTATTAGTTTAATGAACTGGAGTGAACAAGGCGCCTTCACCAACTTTTGATGGTCAGTTCAGCTTCAGTTAACCTCATCAGGGTTTATTGGAGTCATGCAGTACTAGCACTTGATGACTGGATTGCTATGACATGTGTTTGATCTCCTTCAGTTGAGATTCAGTCATTTATTGCACTCCAACTTCAGTTAGGGTTTGGTGAGTCAATTAGGGTTTTGGTCAAGTGGTTAACAGAGTGAGATTGCATGGAAAAGAGTCAGTTAAGCTAGACTCACTCACTGAATTCGAATTGTCCCTTAGGTATTCGAATTCTTCATGGAGTTAAGCTATTACTATGCATGGAAATTGTAATCCTTTATTGTTTATATAATATACAGAGAGGAAACCTATTTGGTATTCCGGTTATTTCCAATTCATGAGTATTTGTTAATAATTCTTTGATGATTTTGATTCTTAGTTCCTAGATCATGTGCAAGAATTAATATGGTATCAGAGCTACGGCGGGACGAAGATCAATCTCTCAAGAACAAGCTTTTTGATAGATTTCTCCATGAGAAGTGAGCAATAGCTCAAAAATCCGACACTGCACCAGAATCCAAGGCTTACCACTTAATATCCCAAGTAAAGAACTTGTTGATCAAGTTTGCTTGATTGACTATGCTGGGTGTGATGAAAGCCTAGAATGTGCAGTCTGTCTGACCTTACGGTGCCTTTTTGTTTTGATTTGCAGGTTTTATCAGGTACAACTTCGAATGGACTGAGCAATCCCTCCTCTCACCCCATTCACAAGCTATTCGGAATGGAAGTTGAAGATGATTGCATATATGAAGAGACGAGGTCTCTATGAGGTGTCTATTGGAATTGGAAGAGAGACTTATGAGAATGAGAATGACTGGCTAAATGACATTGACAGAGCTTTTGAAGATGACTTGTATTTTGTTCTTGATTCTGCTGGATACCCAAAGGAACTCTGGACACAATTGGACAGAACCTTTGGCAAGCACAATGAGGATCATAATAGTACTTTGGAGATCACAGCCAGCACCACGAGAGTTATTTACTCAAAAGTCTCAGCCTCTACTCTCTCTGATGAAGTTGTTCAAGATGAAGATGAAGCAGAATCTTCTACACATTCAATTCGAATTGAAGAAAGTCTCCATGAAGTGACTCCTTCTCCTGATGCTCCGGAAGTTCATGAGATCTCTAATATCTCATCTTCGCATATTGCTGAAACATAAGAAGACATTTGAATCTCTGATATTGAAGAAAAACACTGCTGCACTTCCATGCAAACATTCAACGGTGATTTTCCTTTGAATTATGTGCAAAATTTACCAGTAATTGCTTCTGAAAGTGAAGAGAAATTTGATTTTTCTCCATCTAATGTTGTTGCTGGTGTGAAAATATGTAAAAAATCGGATATTTTGGAATAAATATCAGATTATAGGACTGACACATTCGCTTCCCATGGTCTAGATCTTCCAGCAAATTCCTGCAGGATTGCATGCACCAAAATTCAGAATTTTGAAGAAGAAAACTGTGCATCTACCGTCTCGGTTGACCATAATTTTGGATCTGATATGAGCCTTATTGGATATGATATGATCTTATTTGGATCTGATCTGATATTTCTTGATTCAAAATTTCAGGTTCATAATCCTTCAGTACTGCTTGTAGCTGCTCTCACCAATTTCGGTGTGAAAAATCAAGTACCGCAGTTCTTCTTCAATTTTGTTGTTGGGGATTTGGTGTTAGTTTCCTCTTATGAGGTTTCTGATATTTTATTTTGTGAATCATTAGATATTTCTGAAGCTATATCAGATTATGGATCTCAAGCATTCGCTCTCCAGAGTCCCAGGGATTCTCTACCTTTGGTCACAAGCTCATCTCCTCACAGAACTAGTAAAGAGGAAGACATTCTGCATCCGCATGGACACTTGCTCCTAAGATTTGGGGCTGATTTTACCAATGATGGTTTTCTGTTCAGGGATGCAACATATCAGTTTCTTGAGTGTTCCACACATGGTTTTAATCCTCAAGAACCTTTGCTCTCTCTTCAGATGATTTCAGTTGCTCTACATGGGTTCAGTTTTCACCGTGCAGCTGTTTATATTTCTGATTCAGTTGAGTGCATTATTTTTCTTCCAAAGTGGAAGATTCCTCCAGACATATTCATTTAGTTTGGATTCATAGGTTCACATGCACAGTCTCAAGATGCTGTTGCATAGAAGAACCAATTCTTGATTTACTGCTTAGTTTGAGGGGGGGTATTTTTCCCATGAGGTTTTCCCTGTTTCCTTGGTTATATTAAGCAGTTACTTTATTGTACAGGGTGACCTATGGCCTTAGTTTCCAGGGCCCTAGCATTTTTTGCATCTATGTTTTCTAACTCTTCCTGAGTATAGCTTAAGGGGGGGTGTTGGAGACATCTACCATCATACACACTCTTTCGATCAAATTGGCCTAGTTAAACCACTATCCTAAGTTTAATTGACATCAGTGGAGCATTAATTACCATCATCCCAGTCACTCCCACGCCTACCTACAGTCAAGGACGCTAACTGGAGCACTCCAGGGGTGATGTGTGTGACATTCATGCACCTAATTGCTAACTGGTGGTTACTTTCAGTTCAACCAATCAGTTACAGTTAGTTAAGGCACCTCCATTCATTAAATATATTATTTAATGATTATTTATTATTATTTTAATGAACTGGAGTGAACAAGGCGCCTTTACCAACTTCTGATGGTCAGTTCAGCTTCAATTAACCTCATCAGGGTTTATTGGAGTCATGCAGTACTAGCACTTGATGATTGGATTGCTATGACATGTGTTTGATCTCCTTCAGTTGAGACTCATTCATTTATTGCACTCCAAATTCAGTTAGGGTTTGGTGAGTCAATTAGGGTTTTGGTCAAGTGGTTAACTGAGTGAGATTGCATGGCAAAGAGTTAGTTAAGCTAGACTCACTCACTGAATTCGAATTGTCCTTAGGTATTCAAATTCTTCATGGAGTTAAGGTATTGCTATGCATGGAAATTGTAATCCTTTATTGTTTATATAATATACAGAGAGGAAACCTATTTGGTATTCCAGTTTTTTCCAATTCATGAGTATTTGTTAATAATTCTTTGATGATTTTGATTCTTAGTTCCTAGATCATGTGCAAAAATTAATAGCTAGGACACCGCGTATTTGTGCAGTCTTGGATGGCTGACAGGAAGACCATCAGGCTACCATGGTTGTGATAGAAGGTAAGATCTTGTACACTTCTATTTCAATACTGAATGACCCCGGTGTTTGCCAAAGATATGCATCACCGAAAATTGTAAATGTATGTAAGTTAGGCAAAGTAAAACATGATAAAACTTGGCTTGTACAATTAGCCACAAGTATGAAATGAAAAGTTTTGGAACTAGTTAAAGATTGTGAGGTAAACCTGAATGGTTATCCAACGAAAGTAAACCTGAACATCCTACCCTTAGGATCATATGGAAAACTTATCAGCGTGGACTGGTTGGAACAACACCATGTCATGTCTAATTGCTTACACAAGTCAATCTTGTGTACAGATAGCCAAGGGAATCAAGTGAATATTCAAGGCATACCAAAGAAAGTTTTGGTAAGGTAGATATATGCCTTATAAGCAAAGAAGAGCATTAGAAAAGGCGGCAAGTTGTTTGCAGTAAATATCTGAGACATAGAGGCTGAGAGAAAACAATGCATAGAGGTTTTTCCCATTCTTATAGATTTCGAGGATGTACTCCCTAAGTAAATCCATGGATTACCTCTGAAACAAGACCTAGAATTTTCCATAGAATTGACACTGGGATCAGCTCTGGCTTTGAAATCCCCTTACTGCATGAGTGCACCAGAGCTAGTGGAACTTAATCAACAATTGAATGAGAAAGGATATATCCAACCAAGTGTGTCCCCTTGGGGAGCAACAATACTTTTTGTAAAGAAGAAGTATGGCATGATGTAGATGTGCATCGATTACAGTCATCTTAACAAGACGACTATGAAGAACCGATACCTGCTCCCTAGGAATGATGACTTCTTCGATCAAGTAGGAGGAGCCAATATATTTTCAAATATTAACCCACGATGCAGGTACCATTAGGTACATATTTGTGGTGAGGATATTCACAAAAACGCCTTTTGAACAAGGTACAGGGACTACAAGTTTGTAGTAATGTCGTTTGGGTTTACCAATGCACCCACAAACTTTATGTGTATGATGAACAGTATATTCAGTAAATAGCTTGATAAATTTGTTTTGGTATTTATAGATGACATCCTAGTTTAGTCTAAAAGTAAGGAGGAACATGAATAACACCTTCGCATAGTAATACGATTGTTACAAGAACACCAACTTTACACTAAGTTTAGTAAATGTGATTTTTACAAACCACAGATACAGTACATGGGTCACATTATCTTAGAGCCAAAGATAGCTGTGGATCCAGAAAATATTATAGCCATAGAAGACTGGCCGGCCCCTACTAGTGTCACTGACATTAGGTCCTTTTTGGTATTAGCCGGATATTATCGAAAGTTCATTGAGAAATTCTCAAGAGTAGCGTATCCCATGACCACCTTGCAGAAGAAGGAAAGTAAGTTGTTATGGATGACCAAGTGCAAGGAAATTTTCCAAAAGCTTAAGCAACTTTTGATGACCGCATCGATACTAAGAATTGCAGATCCTGATGGGTATTTTGTTGTTTGTACAGATGCAAGCAAGGAAGGGCTCAAAGGAGTCCTCTTGCAGAATGATTATGCGATTTGTTATGAATCATGAAAGTTAAAAGAACATGAGAAGAATTACCCCACACATGATATTGAGTTAGCTGAAATCATTCATGCATTAAAGATGTGGAGGCACTACCTCATGGGAAGGAAATTCCTTCTAGAGACAGACAAAATGAGTATGAAGTATTTATTCGAGCAACCAGATCTGAATGCTAGTCAAGAAAAATGGTTGGATTTCCTTAGTGAGTACCATTTCGAACTAAAGAATATTAAGGGCAAAGAGAACAAGATTGATGATGCTTTGAGTCGATGAACTCATATGATATATTGTCTGACTTTAATTCAAACAGATTCGGATTTGCACGAGAGGATTAGAACAACCAATAGAGTTGACCCTTTCTATGTAGAAATCCTCAGGAAATTTTAAGAGTATAGGTTGTTTCAACAATAAAAAGAGTACAAGGTAGACAAAACAAGAATGCTATGGTCCAAAGTGATATTGTATGTTCTGGAACGAGGGGACATTTGGTCTAGCCTCCTCAGGGAATTTCATCGGACACCCTACTCAGGGCATCCAGGATACCAAAAGATGATATTCGGTGTTAAGAGACACTTTTTCTGGACTAAGTTAAAGGATGACATTGCGTTGTTCATCGTAAAATGTCAATAATGTCAGCTGGTCAAAGCTAAGAATCAACATACTTCAAGATTTCTGCACCCACTACCCATTCCAGAACGGAAGTGGGAAATCATTAGTATGGATTTTATCACTAGTCTCCTGAAAAGTAAGAAACAAAATGATTCTATCTTTCTAGTAATTGGTAAATTGTCTAAAGTAGCACACTTCATTCCAATGATGTCGACCTACAAGGAAGTACACATTGCCGATATCATCTTGAAGGAGATATTTAGATTGCATGGGATATCGAAGGAAATCATCTCAGATCGAGATACTAAGTTTCTAGGAAACTTTTGGAGATATTTATTCTCCGGATTAGAAACACAGTTCAACTTTAGTATTGCTTGTCTCCCACAGACAGATCGGAAGATAGAAAGGGTAAATGAGATTGTTGAGGGCATTCTTAGGATATATGGCATGAACAACCCCACTAAGTGGGAAGACTACCTACATCTTGGAGAGTTTGCATATAAAAACGGTTACCATACTTCCACCAAGATGATTCATTTTGAGGTACTCCATGGAAGGAAGTGTAGAACGTCAGTTACTTGGGATAGCCTGGTGGATAGGCTCATGTTAGGGCCTGATTTATTAAGGGAATTGGAACAATTGGTTACCAAGGTCCAGGTGAACATTAAAGAAGCACAATACCACCAGAAACGTTACGTTGATAAAAAAAAGAAAAGATAAAGATTATCAAATAGGCAACCATGTCTACTTGAAAGTAAGAGAAAAATGAATCTCGTTAAGGTGAGGAAGGTGTGGTAAGTTAGCAACTAGGTTTTGTGGACCTTTTGAAATACTACCTAAGAGAGAGAGAGGGGAAGTGGCATATGAATTAGCGTTACTCGCGCAGATAAGAGTCCATAATGTCTTCCATGCATCATTATTAAATAAATATGTTTATGATACTAAACATGTGGTTGATTGGTCCTTATTACAGGTGGAACCTGAAGGGGAGTTTTCTCCTAAACCTCTTCATATATTGGACAAGAGAGAGGTGCAGCTCAGGAAGCGCATTGTAGTCCAGTTAAAAGTGAAATGGAAGAATTTCGAAGACGATGAGGATACTTGGGAGAATGAATCCACCGTGAGAAAGGCTTACCCCACCTTGTTTAATGATTTCAATCAGATTCCCTAGAACACTAGGGACAGTGTTGTTCTAAGTGGGGAGGGATATAATATCCCAAATTTTTGGACATAACAGTTATGGGCATGAGCCCATTGATTATGATGTTACCTTGATGTTTTATTTTGACATACTGGGTTGAATACCACATTGCATATGAACATGATGATTTGTTTGATATACTGGGCATAAGCCAATTTCATATGATATATATATGTTTTCTTATGTTGTGTGGGGATCTCTAGAGCACATGGGTAAATTGATGTTTTGTGTTGAGAAATAAGCTTTGGAGAACATGCGTACTTATATTTATGTTGAGAGAGAAGCTCTAGAGCACATGAGTCTTGAGACATTTGTGTTGAGCATGAAGCTCTGGAACACATGAAAAGATAATTTGGAAGTGTTGGGCATAATCCCTGGATGCTTCCATGTTGATGTTGAGCATAAAATATGGAACATAGGATGCTTGGAGATTGTATCCCTAGGTGTATCCTACAAATACATCCTAGCATTACTGTTGAGTGAACAGCTATGGAATTGCACTAAGTTTGTAACTCCTTGTTTTTAGCATTAAGTATGGGCTCTAGTAAGAACTAGGAGTTAGTGAAAACAATTAATGATTCCCGAGTGAAAATGACTCGAGAAAAATATTGATCTCATCTCACTTATTTATAAGTGATAAAATGAAATTTTGAATTTCTGTATTCTCATCAAGTACTGAAGAACTACCATGTTATACAAGGGAATCAAACATGCAAGGATGTTTAGAGTTTCCTAGCCTAGTAGACCTAACCATCTACTTGATGACCTCAATGAAGAAAGTGTCATAAGTCTAGGGATCACAATATGGCATACCCTAAGACAAAGTTTACCAAATAATATATTATTATACAGAGTATGTATAAAGAGTACACCTAGTAATCATATTAATAATGTGAGAAAGAAGGAAAAGTTCCATCTATTACTATTATTAATAAGATACAAATTAAATAGTATAATACCTATAAAATTCCAATTGAGAACTAGCTAAAAGTTCCTAAGTTAAAATATTAAAAGTACTAAATTAAATAAAAAAGGGGTTAAATCAAGAAATGAAGTGATTCTTAATTTAACTGCCCCTTTGACTGAAAATTCTATCTATAAAGTCCCAAGCTAAAGACAGGCTTGGGCCCCCTTATCTATCTTTTTGGATTCATTATTCTGCCTATTGATTCTCAAGAGAGTTTTTGGTGAAACTTTTCCTAAGAGGAAGAAGGAGAACTGATCTAGACATGATTTATTAATTATTGCAGCCTCACCTTAGGTGCTCTAAGCTACTTGCATGTTGGAACCATCTCGAGGGGATCCAGATTAAAACAAAGAATGGTTCTAGGTCATGGTTGGGTAGAACGTGGTAGTTCCCAAGTGATTCAGTCGTCTATACAGAGGTCAAGTCTTCCTATGAATTTTTAATAGTGGGTAATTGAGTGTGCATGTTTCATCCATTAAAGGAGCTTCACTTTTCAGGTATGAGGTTCGGGACTTCCTATTTCAATTCTTAGAATAAGTGTTGGATATATTTTGCAAGGGTTTATATTATATGTTCTCACCCTATGTCCTGTGGATTTTCTGTGTCAAAATCTTCTAGGGTTTACATATTAAATTACAAATCCTAGACTTTAAATTATTTCATGTGCTAGAATTATGAAAGATCTTGTTCTTTCAGTTTTACTTCTGTAATTTTAAAGCTTGCTCAAAGATTTACCCAGGTTTTTGGTTCTTTTCATATTACTTCTCTATTCTCTTTTACACCTTTAATGTTGTTCTTTTACAACATAGGTTTTATTTCTAAAAACAATGCCTGTATACTTTATTTGTTTTAGGAAACCTACTAGCACATTACATATTGCCAGTAGAGATTTGTTTAGAAGTAAATGCTACTTTCAAGTTAAGCTTAGATTTTAATAAACCAATATAATATGAATATAATCTAATGAATACTTTATATATGTTATATCAAGTATAAAACCAAACTGTAAACACTAATTTAACAATATTATAAACACACTATTATTTATCTAGGAATAACCATAAATTTTAAAGTAACCAAGCTAAGATAAAAAAAACCAGTAAAGACATCTCAGGGTCTGTAATAATAATCTCATGCTAAAAAAAACCAAGATAAATATTACCACAATTCCATTAACAATCTAAGTATCGAGACCATATAAATGGTCCACGATTTATAACATTAATACTAGCTACATCTATGCTTGCAGTAATGTTATTATCAACATTACAAAACCATTGCATAATTAGTAATTCAAACCATATAATATTATAATCCACATAACAAAAATCATATGCCATAAAATAAAATGTCCAACATAATATTACTTACAACAACCAATTAAAAACAACAACAATATCATTACAATATTAATTCAAAAACTATATAATTGCATAGAGGTCGCAGTATCAACCCCTGTGGGCATTCAAGCCCAAATCACAACCCATGTAAATATAACCCTCATCACATTAATTGACCCAATATGAAATCATGTGGGGTCCTTTAACATTCTACAAAGCCATGCTTTACACAGTTTATACGTAGGTTGTAATTGAGACATAAATTATTTACATAGAGGTCGTAAGACATTCATATTTTATACACGCTGTAATATATGGCTTCAGCCCCATACATAAACCAATAGTCAACTAAAATAACTATTCCATGCTTAAAACCTTGTCAATGATTTAACCTAGAACAACATTTCCAACGCAACATTTACACCCATAGTCAGCATTACTTTCCATTTACGTATTATAAAAATAAACTATAATTCTGAACCTATTTCGCTATCACAACTTCAATGGTGACTACCAATTCCATTCATGGCATGGTCCCAATCCATAACACTGTACACAATTCAGCCACGAAATCAACGAATACATGAATGCCAAGTCCACACAAAGTAAGAATAATAACCATTAAAAAATCAATGCAACATATATTTATAAACCGAGTCATTATAAATCATTAAAAGAGTTTATAGAGTCATTGCTTATGGCATTGCACCATTGCAAGTAATGGTGCTACCCATGGCCAGCATTCATAACCAAAACATTAAATAAAAAAATGCAGAGAGCCTTCCAAGATGTTACCCAGGCCTCTTTAGATACACAAAGTACCATTAATAAATTCCTGTACATCTAAATGATTCAAGCCTGAAGGAAAAATGAAAACCCTTTTCAATAAAACCCAAAATGCATGTAGCATTCCAAACACAGAGTTCCTCTAAGCTACAGTCGAACCCCCAAAACCCAAATGCATCCATTGGAACCAGACTCAAGCAAACTCAACCATCAATCAGTGACAACCCAGTAATAACCATGAAGCCAAAAGGTGACGAGTGAAAACTTGTGCAGAAGGATTACCGTAATGGTATGTATTTTCTTACAGCCTTACCCTCGAGAAATGAAACATGTTTTCCCTCGCCACTCTTGTAACCTGTAAGCATAGAAGAAAGGCCACGATGAGAAGTATGATATGAAAATGAGCTAAACAAGAAACTAATGCTGCAAAACCAAATCATGATCATACCTGTCGGTAAGCCATCGAAACCATTTCCTTCATACTAAACTAGAGTAGAGAGAAAGCAACAATGCCACAATTAATGCACACCAAACCCATAGTCATATAGGTATGGTCTGTATTCTAAACTTGCCACCCCAATTTTAATATAATGCTTAACCATTTCATGGAGCGAATACTTAAGGCTATAATCCTTAGGACCATTTGCATCGAAGTATTTAGGATTTTATCCCTAAGGCTTTTATATATTTTTAAGCCAGGGATTTTAACGAAAGCATTACAATTTTAAAATAAACATATAATAAAAATATGTTATGACATGAACAGTTCTTAATATTTACACCATGATAAATAAGTTCCACGTAAATAGCAAGTCTATTTCATACAAATGATAGGTGCGGTAGTGACTTCGTCACTAACCCAAAGTCTAATAATAACAACCAGTAAATGTCACTAGGGCAAAGCTATAAATGTGAGCATTAGTGATCAAACGTTCAGCACTCATTGAATTTTTTTCCATCGCTAAGTATACCTGCACATAACGAGACAAGAATGCATTAGTTCAGCAGAACTAAGTAAGCCAGTTGTGTCAAGTAGAAATTGTTACCTCTCAGGTAGTTACATGGGAGAACTAGTCCTGCCACTCCACACCTTTATCCATTAACCAAGTTAAGTTAGAATCTTGTATACGACAGTAAGAACATGTAAATAAACAAGGAAGTATGTAATCAAGTATCTAACATTACACAACAATGCATAACCATAAGAATATCATAGAATCAACCTTTCAACTTCATAAGTAAATACAGTAATAAACATATATGAAAGTAAGGAAGAAGGATGTAAGAATAGATTACGACGTTATGGAAAATATAAATAGAGTACGACACATTCTGCAAGTTCAATAATGTCAAGTATAGGTAGTTTTGACTAGCCTATTAATTTTTTTTATTCTCAAATTTTGGGGACATTACATAAACTTTTGCTACCACCAAGGAACTAGAAACATGTCATTAACCCTATGAAAAACAAGTGGAAAAACACAGAGAGAAGATATCAACCCTCAACTGATCTCCGAGAAGTAAAATAACCAAAATGTGAAACCCAAACAAAGTAAAGGATTTTCAAAACCCTATTGAACCTTAACAATCTCACCATGGATGTGTAGGGATGGGATTACATCCCGTACTGACTCTTGGTCTTGGTTGTGCTTCCAACTCGCAACCAAGACATGTTTAAATGTCAACAGGAGGGACAAACTTAATTTCATAGATGAAATCATTACCACTTAAATAATTGTGAATCCAATCATGTATATCGTTTAATGGCCAATAGATAACCTATGCCTTGGATCTTCGTCGTATATCAGATATTATGTTATAACCATACGTTACAACATGTTTTTCAACATTGAAATGAAACCAAACTTTAGATCATGTACGCATGTGATAGAACCTTCGAGGATTTTTTTTTGGCACTAATGCCACCGTGGGTTATGATTAGACCCATACCTCTCCCATGGTATGTTATATCATGTGCTCAATACAAATGCTTATACCTTAGCGATGGGTTATTCTAAGGTATTGGGAAGGTTTTAAATCATAACATAGAACTAGAAATAAAAACATTAAAATCATATTGCATTATTAAAACCATATTGCATGCATAGTGTATGTTACGTTTTATGAGTTATAATCCAAGACTGCAATCACATGAGATAGCATTTACTCCTAGACATTAAGGATTGTAAAGAGATGGATTAAAACCAACACATGTAGGGTCATGCCAACCAGAAAAGTAGTGTAAACCCTCTCTCTTTATTCATATTAAGAGGTTTCCATATGGAGGACCATACGCTTAGAAACCCTAATCCTCTCACGCTTAGGGGAAGGTATTTACATACACAGTGTAAACTATGTTAAGGACAAGAATTGAAAGGAAGAAAAATAAGTAAAGAATAGGTAAACAAAGTACATCACCTACATGAACATGGCTGAAGGGTCCAGGAGGAACTAGCAATTGTATGCATCAAGAAACCTATCAGAACCAGCAGGATAAAGATATTAAAACTAGCAGCAGTAAAACATAGGGTTCTGGTAAGTAAATGTAAAAGTAATGGATGTAATTTTTTTTTTTTACGATTTTAAGATGTGTTACATAATGGTATCAGAGCAAAGTTACAACATTAGGCCTCAATCGGCTCAACACTAGAACTACTACAGAAAACAAAAAAACTAACTTCTGTTTTATTTTTGTGAATTTCTCTTACAAACAACAAAAGAGAAGAATAACTATATTTTATAGGAAACATGGCAGATGTAAAGATGTCTATACAAGAACAACATCACGCAAAAAATATTTTAAATAACGAATACGGTAACTTATGTGATGGGGAAACTTCGATATACTTAAAAGATAGTCAAGATAAATATGAACTAAAACAAACTTTCAAAGAGTTAAGGTCTGAACTAAGAAAAGTTAAGGAAGATATCGAGCGAATTCTAAAGGCTCGGAAAGAACTAAATGTTATTTTGTTAACTAAGATTCATAACAATGAAAAAGAAAAAAAAGAGGAATTTGAACAATAAATCCCTAAAACTGCATCATACAAATGTAAGCAAAGAAAGATGGAATTTTCAAGCCATAATCCTGAAACTTCCATTGAAGATTTAGTTAAATGTCACTGACAAAAGCAAGAGTCAAGCGAAAGCAGTGACGATAAAAAAAGAAAAAGAAATACAGACCTTATGAGGAAATATCTGGGGAGTTTAATAAAATTAAACTGAACATGTTTAATGGGGAAATTGAGAAGGGCGATGAGGTAGAATCTTGGTTGTCTAAAGTGAAAAAGTATTTTCAGATATACAACTACTTTAATGAATTAAAGGATAAAATGGCCATCTATAATATGACTGGAAAAGAAGATATACGGTTCCAAGACATAAAGAATGTTAAGGGGATAAAAGAAAGATATGTAACTTGGAAAACATTTAAAACACTCTTTAAAAGAAAGTATTTATCAGAACAATATTATGAAGATAAGGCCAAAGAGTTTTATGAACTAAGGCTTGGAGCCACGATGATGAAAGAACCGTGGAGTAAGTTTTTAAGTATGCTTCGTTATGTTCCTTATATTATTTATGAGAAACCTAAAATAAAATGGTTCCTCGGTTTTTTCCCCATCATGTTCAAGGAACTGATTGAGTATGACAATCCAAAGGCGTTAGAGGAAGCGATGAGGAAGGAAAACTTATGTTATGACCAAAACAACAATAAAAGGGAAAATGTACTAGCTTGGAAGAATAAAATGCCAAATAATTGTGATCCTAGAAAGAAGAAGAATAAGTTCCATAAAAATATAGGAAAAAACTATAGGGGATATGAGGGTAATAACTACAAAGGATTTAAACCCCAAAATTGTGTAGTAAGAGAATCTTCTACTGTCCCTAATAAGAATCCAACACAAAAAGAACCCTTAAAATGTTTGTAGTGTGGAGGGAGACACTACTTTAAACATTGTCCAGTAAGAAAAAAGAATTTTAATGTTCATTCTATCCAAGAAGCATTTACAGTTGGGGACATGGCAAACAACATGCCCAGAATCTGGGCTACATTGGAAAATCGACAAGCAAACCACAAGACTTCTATGGTTGAAATTGAAGGTATGATAAATAATCAACCTTTCTCTATTTTAATTGATCTAGGCGTGAGCCTTAGCTATATATCACCTAGAATAGATGAGTTATGAATATTGTTACTTGAAAAGTTTGACAAGTCATGACTAGTATAGTTAGCCACACATACAAAACAAATAGTTACAAGTCTTGTTAAAATTTGTAAATTGATGATGAACGATTTCCTTACACTTGTTAATGTAAATAGTCTTCTGTTATGATCCTATGATTTAGTAATAGGAATGGATTGGGTAGAAGAACATAAAGTGGTGTTAAACTATTTTGGTAAAACCTTTACCTGTACTAACAATAATGGAGATAATATAAAAGTAAAAGGGATCCCTAGGAAGGTTATCGTCAGATAAATCTCTACATTGAAAATTAAAATATTAGTAAGAAAAGGATGTAAAGTGCTTGTAGTCTATATAATGAATGATAAAAATAATAATAACAAACTTAAACTAGAAGGCGTACCGGTTTTGAAGGAGTTTGAATACATATTTCTGGAAGAAGTCCTTGGCTTCCTCTCAAAAGAGACATTGACTTCACAATCGATATGATACCCAGAGTGATACTAGCATTGAAATATCTGTACTGAATGAATATAATATAACTTGCAGAACTAAAATCACAACTCCATGAACTGATCAATAAAAGGTACATTCGACCTGGTGTCTCTCTCTGGGGAGCACCAGTCTCTGTTGTGAAAAAGAAGGATGAGACATTAAGATTATGTATATATTATCTACGGTTAAATAATATGACTATTAAGAACCAATACCCACTCCCTCGGATAAATGATCTATTCAATCAATTCTGTGCAGCAACTATATTTTTGAAGATACACTCATAAGGTTGGGTTATCATCAAGTATGAATAAAAGACGAAGACATATTTAAAACAACATTCATGACATGTTGCGGTCACTAAGAGTTTGTCGTAATGCCCTTTGGGATAACAAATGCACTTGTTGCATTCATGTGTTTAATGAACACCATCTTAATAAATTACCTAGATAATTTGTGGTTGTCTTCATCAACGAAATACTAATCTACTCTAAAACCTAACAAGAACATAAGGAGCATTTAAAAATAGTATTCCAAGTACCAAGAGAATAACAACTTTACACAAAATTCAACAAATGTGATTTCTTTTAAGATAAGATTTAGCACCTAGGACACGTAGTGTCCAAGGATGGATCTCAGTCTATTTAGAAAAGATAAAGGACATCATGGAATGGTCGGTTCCTAAAAACATAAAGGACATCGGGTCTTTTATGGGAATTAATGGATATTACCGAAAGTTTATAGAAGGTTTCTGTAAGATTTCCTTCCCCATAACTTCTTTACAAAAGAAAGGTAAAAAGTTCAAATGGAATGAACAACACATGGAAAGATTAAACAAACTAAAAGACATATTAACTACCATCCCGATCTTAAATTTTTTTTTATACATTCAAGGATTTCGTTGTGTGTACTTACACTTATAATCAAGGGCTAGGTGAATTTTTAATAGAAGAAAATTATCTTGTGGCATATGAATCTAGGAAATTAGAATAACATGAAAAAAACTATGCAACAGACGATTTAGAACATGCTACCATCATTCACATCTTAAAAATGTGGCGACATTACCTAATTGGAAGAAAATTTCTACTTATGTTAGATAACATAAGCCTTAAAAATATTTATTTCACCAACAGAATTGGAATGCAAGACATGCCAAGTGGTTGTCCTTTTTAAGCGGATATGATCTCAAAATCAAGCATATAAAAGGAAAAGAAAATAAAGTGGTAGGCGCTCTAAGTCATCATGCAAATTTACTATTTGCAAGCAGCAACTATGAATCTGATCTAGAAAATCAGATTCTAAGTGTTGAAAATTCTGATAGAGTATATCATATGTTAAAAGAAAATATTGCTAAAAGTGAACAAAATCAAGTAAAAATAGGTCATTCTAAAAAAACAAGGACTATTGTTGCATAAAACCAAGTTGTAGATACCAAAAATAATTGGAACTAAACTTACAGTCATGGACGATATACATAAAATACCATCTTCCGGCATACTGGATGCCAGAAAATGATCACCATCATCAGAAATGACTTCTTTTGGCCAAATATGAAGAAAGAAGTGGAAGAATATTTAGCTCATTCTCTTGAGTGCCAGCAAGTTAAGGAAGAACTTCAACATCCCGAGGGTTTGATGCAGCCACTACCCTGTAACATCCCCAAAAAATTCACAGAAATTTAAAATTTTTCTTTGTGGTATTAAATGTTAAATCATAACCAAAAGCTAGTTTAATAATTAACTTCAGTCTAGTTAACAGATAGATTACAAAGACAAGACATCAAGAGAAAAATTAGTAGTTAATACTATTTCGTTAACTGCAACTAAGAGGATAAAAATTTTTACTTACTAACTTGTAATTCACATGCCACTAACTGTACTTAATCTATAATGATTTTTAGTCTTGAATAATAAAATGTTGGTCAAAAGTTAATGAGTAAAAATAATTTTCTGAATTCATATCATTGGTTTATTTGTAAGAATGTGTATGATTCTGATGGTTATTTTTTTTTCTTACTGAAGGGGGCCCGAGGTCATCCCAAGGCTTACTTAGCTTTTCTTAAATCTAACACAGATCCGATGCTTGTACAGGATTCATAGGTAAAAACCTACTTCCAAGTTTACGATGTAAGAATTTAAGGCTCGGAAGACTAAACGAGTAAGTTTATGAAAGATCCTTAATATTTAATCTTTATGCTTAAGCTTCAACTACCATGGTGACTTTGTTTATTGTCTATATTATCGAAGCATAAGAAATTTTAGGCCTCTAGCAAGGACTATTCTACCTAGGTAACACAATGGAGTTGGTAGTGTGATTATTTGTTCTAACAAATAAATTATATGATTAATGGTATCTAATCATCCAACATGTTTTTATTTGTTTGTAGTATCAGGAGCCTAAATACATTCTCAATGTTTTATAACTATAAATTTCAACCTTGTTAATCCCAGAGCTTACCTAAGCCTAAAAATAACATTATTTATTTAGCAGCTAGATACTAACTACAAATATAAAAAACCTAGCCTAGGCATGTAGTCGATGTATTAAATAACAACTACAACCTAGCTAAAATCTCAACATGCATAACATAATAACTATAAATTAGCTCAAAGCTTCAACATACCAAACAATGACATGTTTAATTTTAAACAAAAGTAATAGTATTACTTTGCATACATTGCAAAGTTAATCGTGTAGGTTCAACACTATATCAAACTAAAAATAATTTCAAGGGTAGTGGGATCCATGTGGTGGATGCTCACAAGGTGGAGGGTTTTCACGTTAAGCCCTAAGAACTACATTCAAGTTTTCCCTAAAATGCATTTCACTTAAACAATTGTTTGTTTTTGGAAGGAGGGGTGGTCTAACAGGTCCCGAGCCTCCTCGGTTCTCTTTAATATATGTCATGCTTGTCTTGTCTGTGGCGTTAGTGAGCTTGATACTCTAGTTCTTCACCATTAATGTTTCTTCGAGATCCATTCTAAGCTGGTAAGTCGTAATGAATTCATCCAAGCATTCTTTTTATTATTAAAACCAAGATAAATATTAACAGTTCTAAGTTGTGGTTGTTTTATGGTAGGTGGAAATACTTGGCAATGCATAGTTGAATGTTGAAGAATTTTTATTGAGCTAAAAGGTGCGGGTGAGAAAAGGCTTGGTAAGCCTTTGTCCCAACCTTGGGTACCCTTCGTCATGATTGTGTCTACAGTGTTGCTGATGGTATTTGTAGTTTGTTAATGCAGTGTTCATGCTACTTGTAGTAGATTGTTATTTGTTTTGGAAAAGTGGTGGAGTCCGTAAGGTCATCCTTAATGAAAATACCTTAGGGTTTTACAAGTGAGCTAGGACTCTTGTAATAAGGGTTTAGGGTAAAAATAATACTATTCCGAGGTTTGAAATCATTGTTCGTACCATGATTAAGTTATTTGGAAGCTTTCTTGGCCTCTTGCTTAGCGACTGTAACTCTTTCGAGGCTATCAATCGTTAAGGTTGTTGGTAAAATGAGTTAAACAATGTGGCCACTATATTGGTTAACTTCTTGATAAATTAAAGACTCTGATTAAATTTCTTTTGTTTTAAAATGAAGAGCTTACGAGAAAAAGTGTAAATATTTGTTATCATTTGTCTTCCTTTTGTATTTTTGGTTGCACACTGTAAACCACTTGGTAAATGGTTTTTTGTTATGATAACAATTTATTGTAAATTATTCTACAGTTGTGAAATGGTTAAATCCATTCACAATTTTAGTTGTTGAACTTCTATTTGTGCAAACTGTACCGTAGAGGATTAACCTATGGTTTGATTTTAATAAACAGTTTTTGTAATTAAGTTAAATGGTTATCTTCAGATCTTCGATTTTTGTATAAACAATAGTTAAATTATGATAGTTTTTCTTTTAACTGGAAAAAGATGAAAATCTATCATTTTTCATAAATAGGTTTTGTAAATGGATATGAAGGTTTATATTTAAGAGTAGGGTTTAGAAGAACAGTCTACAAATATTAATAATAATATTAATGTTATACTGATTGTTTTTAGTTTTGTTTACTAAGTACTTAATTTATGTACTTTAATACAATAGGTGTTATAATTTTAACCATTTTTAGTCTATTGATTGAACATCATGAACTAACTCAACTAGATGTTTAAAAAGAAACAGTTTTGAGGTTAGAGTATAGAAGTTAAATACTAAAGTTAGGATGGCTGGTAAAACATTTGACTGTGCATTATTTATTGTAATATAACTAGAGTAACATGTTTATAGTTTAGGTTTTAAAGTATTAAAATAATGAATGGTTTTTCTTTACTAAGTGTAATAAATAGATTGTATTACAATAATTTTTAATGTGTTATACTTCACACAGTTTAATGACTTTGTGACAAAAGTTTACTATAATGGACTCTATGTAATGTTCTTAGATGTTTTTGGTATGAAAGGTTAAGTTCTAGAAATGGATTATTATGAAAAAATAGTTGAAAAAGTAACAACAAAAAGCTTCCAAAGTTAAATCAATTACCTGAAGGTATTGCAGGCAACTTATCAGAAGAAAAGATTGTTGATTCATTTATATGTAAACTCATCAATTCAATAATAGTTTCAGATCATTTTATCCATGTATAATCATTCCTATCTACAGCTAAAAAACCCTTCTATACTAGAGTACGTCATCGTAAGATGAGTGGAAAAATGCAGAAAGGAATTTTACTCATTAAACAATCATTTCTAATTCTAGGTTCATTTATTCAGATAATCATATACAAGTAAAATTTCCTTAATAAATTGCAAACTTAAGCATTCTACTAGCAGATTCATAGTATCTACGTAATAATAGAAAAACTAAACATGACTGCTTTCATTCCAGTAATTTTCTTGAATAGAAATAAATAAGATAACACAATGGAACCTGGTAATTTGTAGAAGAGACAAACAACCCAAGGAGCATGTTCCACCCAACCTTTTCCTGAAGAAAGCTCAATTTCTTGTCTTAGGACGCTCGAGCCTATCCACCGATCCACCAGGATGAATGCACTATGAGAAGAAATGGGATTAAATACCCCTGCAACTCAACATTAGTACTTAAAATCAGTACTTATATCCTTAGTAGTATATAACTCAGCTATGTGGCTGCACTAGTTCAGAATGCAGTGTTAATCAATCAATCCACTTCTAACTTTTCGCTCATCAAATCTCTTGTGCTCCTTTATCAACTTTAGAAATTTCACAAGGTAAGAATGAACACCCTCCTGCTAAATTCGATGGATAGATATATGCATTCCTAGGTCTTTTGGTTAGTTTTTCAATTAATTAGCCACCTGCTCTATTCCACTTTGTTTTGGAACATGACCACAAAATTAGGGAAGTTGCCCCTGTAATAGTTAGAAGTGATTGAGGATGCTTCCATGTGTTAGTTTTCTCTCATCCCAGTCTATTGCTCCTGGTGGGTCGGTGGACACTCATTCAACAACCTCCTTAGGCTATTTGTCTCATCTTTTATTTATTATAATAGAGTATTCAACACAATTAATTATAGCCATCCTTGACCCCACTTGGTCAATAGTTATAAAATTTAAAATAAAGAGAAAATATAATGTTTTCTTAAACATAAAATGTTACTGAAATTGGGGTACGTTACAATCCATTCTGGAATGGAAGCGGGAAACAATTAGTATGGACTTTATGACAGTCCTACCAAACAATTTTCGACAGCATGATTCAATCATGGTTGTAGTCGACAAATTATGTAAAGATGCTCAATTCATTCTTGTTAAATCTACTTGCAAAGTTGTTAATATTGTAAATATTTTCATGAAAGAGATATTCCAGCTACACGGTGTACCAAAAGTGATAGTCTTAGATAGAAACTCAAATTTTATCGGTAACTTCTAGAAAGCCTTGTTTAAAGGTTCAGGAACACAGTTAAATTTTAGTGCTTCCTATCATCCACAAACAGATGGGCAGACTGAAAGACTAAATCAATTCTTAGAGGACATGCTAAGTATGTATGTCATGGACAAACTAGGTAAGTGGAAAGACTACCTACACTTAGTAGAATTTCCATATAATAATAATTTTCAAGGTTCTACAGGTATGAGTCTGTTTGAAATATTATATGTGCATAAGTGTAATACTCTAATCTCATGGACCAGCCGAGTTGATAGATTAAGGTTAGGACTTGATTTATTAAAAGATATGGAACTAATCGTGAAACATGTACATCAATATTTGAAGGATGTCGAAGACATGCATAAAAGTTATGTTGATTTAAAAAGAACTTCGAGAGAGTTCTAGGTGGGTGATCATGTGTATATAAAGTTAAATCCCAAGAAAAGTTCCTTGATACTGGGCAAGTACCTAAAATTGGCCCCCAAGTATTCCAGGCCATTTGTAATGTTAGCAAAAGTAGGAACAATCGCATATGAGTTAGCCCTACCACCCAATATTAAAGTGGATAATGTGTTTCACGTTTCTATATTTAAAAGATATTTTCATGATGTTTCTCATGTGATTGATTGGAATGTAATCCAAGTCGAAGCCAAAGGAGAGTTCCAAGTGGAACAAGAGCGCATTCTCGACAGGAGAGAACTTTTACTCCAGAACCTTGCCATTGGACAAGTCAAGGTGCAATGGAAGCACCTTATTCTAGAAGGAGTTACTTGGGAGCTGGAAAGTAATATGCGGGAGGCATATCAAAAATTATTCCAAGAAGATGAAATGGAAGAATAAAACAAAATGTTATAACACCAAGTACATTGTTATATTTTAATGGAAGGTGTATGTAATACCCCCTCAATTAATAATTGTTATTAATTCTGCTGGAAAAATACTTTATTTATTATTTTATTATTTTTATTAATTTTGATAGAAAAGTCAAGAACAAAACATTTCGTAATAAAAACATTTTTATTAATAAAATATGTTGAAAGGGGACAAAAGTGAATATAGCTTTTGAAGAGTGTTTGCTGACCCACAAGAGGAAAATACAAGTGGCAGAAGCCACTGAGTGAGAAATCAAGATGCAGGAGGCATCATCCCTGAAAATCAGGTCACAACTCCTAGTTTAGTGCTAAACAGTAGGAGGCTCATAAATGACCAAGTCTTAGGAAAAATACTATATATTATTATGTCCATGAGAAGAAAGAGGCTAGCATTGGATGGGGATTAACATCTGTAAAATGAAAGAGATGACACATTGAAAGATTTTTCTCTTGTGGTTCAACGAACAAGATCAGGGGTTCTAGAGCAAGTAACTTGGATGCTCTTGGAGTTGGTTGGGAGGAACAACTTCTCCACTTTTGTTTTCCCAGCGATGGTGCCAGTTTTATATTTCATGTTTTTAAATTTTGTAGAATATGTTTAAATCCTAAACCTGAATTAGAGTAATGTAAATTCTAGTTGGTTTCAGTTCAGTTACTGATGTTATACTTGAATCTTGCACCTAATGCATTGAATCCTTTATTTCTAAAGCTATATAGTGTATTACTACATGAACTGTGTATTTTTTATTGTTTCGATTTTTCCTAGATCTTATTAAATCATCGACTAAGCCTATAATTCATGTTTCTAGTATAGATCTAAAGTATTCACTATATATAAATAGAATCCATCTACAAAATATTCATCCTAATTATTACACGATACATCAGTATTATATTTCAATCTATTGTTATAATATAAATCTGCAATATTTAGTATATGTAGACTAAATACACTTAAATAATACAGCTCTATAGTAGTTAATAATCATAGATATAATCCTTTTAATAATATAACGACATTGTAACTTGTAAGACCCAAATATAAATATTAAGATCAAATAAAATCTACATAGGAAAAGAAATGATGCTATCAAGTAAGTATTCATACATAGAATAAACTTATAATGAAACCAAAACCAAATCCCTTAAATTTACTTAGTAGGATGTTAGAGATTGAGAGATCGAATCCATTAAAAGTAAATACTTAATATCCCTTTGATAAAATAATTCGTAGTTTATAATCAATACCACTATGGAATCCCTCTCTGTCTAGGACATAAATCTAGCTACAAATGAAAGATCTACTTTGTGTATCCTAGTAGTTATACAATAATCTAATTAATTTTCTCTTAACATTTGCATAGATCTCACGAATCAATTAACGAAAATCATGGATGCATGATTTCACTCAGAACAAAAAATTAGACTAAACTCATATGCTAAACAACCTTACAGAGATTGTGGGATATTTGTTTTTCATAACGTCATGGTAACTGCAGAATGGTGAGAATAACATATGGATCGAAGATCCATTATTTAAACATCTTCAAATATGCACAACATAACAAGAATACCAAATCATAATTTTTACTTCAAGTTATCACCAACCCGAAGGGTTGTGTTAATAAACATCACTAAACACCATATTTTACACAATCATAATTCCACATCATGGCTACCCTAGTTTATACAGAGGAAGAGACTTGTTCTAATACACCATATTACAATACAGTATAGATATCATTGGATCGAGTCCAATAAAGGTATATAGTTAACACATAAAACTAAAATAAACACATACACAATCGCAGGTGTAAACCACTATCTTCATCGCAGAATAAAAACACATAAGATGGTCGTAAGCCTATCTACCATTACAACATGTATAACATCATGTATTATATATACATATTTTATAAAAGAAAATGAAGGAAGTGCATTTTATCCATAGGTGTAATACCATCCACATGGTAGGAAAGGGATTTAAGATAATCCATATAAATAATTGCCATAGTAAATTACAGAGCATCACTAGGTTAATATCTAGTCGAAGTCATCTTTCAATTCATTTAAACCATCAAAATATTATATCGAAGTATATATATATATAGTGGTTATAATACCATCAATGACGGCTTCCACTATAAAATATAAACACTTGCATTATAAACTGCATGGAAATAAGACCCGTCAAGGGCACCCAAAACCCTACCATGGTTTTAAGTAAGCTAAAGTATTTCATTACATTACAGTGCCAAGTAATGGCTATAAGTCAACGCAACTTGAAAATGGTTTTTAAACATGACCATTGAATCATTTAAACCAACAAGGAAAACCACTTATCTTAATCGTTGCGATTATCAAGAAGCCCTCACAAATTCTACCCAACGATGTTGGCAACACAAATATGTTGGGTCAGCATCGATATTTGCAAGTTAAAAGAAATTGTAAAACAAAAACTAAATTGAACCAGGGTTTAGTGCAGACTTACCCGGGTGTTTGGAAACGCAAGCCTAGGAAGAGGTGACCCTGTTGCCATCCTCTCCAGTGCCAAAAATTGCAAATGAGACTAGTTACAGTCAGTTTAAGTACATAAGAATTATATTGGAAAAACAAACAAAACTAAATTTACAGAGTCTTGAATGTTTACCTTGGCGTTTGGAAACGAGGGCTAGGGGTCGGCTCCTCTGATCATCCTTACCCCTCCACAATCTGCAGACACCAAGAACACATTAGTGAAATGAGGAATGCAAACTATAACCTTTAAGAATACATGACAAAGGTACCAGTTTGATGCTTACCCTTTTTAACAGACTATTCGTGTGTTCGAAGCATCAACAAATTGATGAAGCTCCGGTGTGGTTGGCTACGTGCCAGGTTAGACTAAGAAACTTTTGCTACCCGCAAGAAACGAGAAAAAACACCATTTACCCTATGAAAACTAGGTTGAATAACACAAAGAGCAGTGTCTGACCCTCGGTTGGACTCTAGCAAGAAAAATAACTAAAATGCAAAGATGAGACATAGTAAATGCTTTTCAAAACCCTATCGAACATTAACAATCTCACCATCCAAGTGTGGGGATGGGATTACATCCTGTACTACCTCGTGGTCCTGACTGTGTTACCAAATCGCAATGAGGTCATGTTTAAATGTCAACTGGAGGTACACAATTAATTTCATGGCCGAAATCATTACCACTTAAATCATTCTGAATCCAATCATGGATATCATTTAATGGACAACACATAACCTATGCCTTGGATCTTCATCGTATACCACATCTTATGTTATAACAATACCTTACAACATGTTTTTCAGCCTTGCATCGAAACCACTCTTTACATCATGTACACATATGCTAGAACCTTCGATGAGTTGGTTTTGGGACTAATGCCATCGTGGGTTATGGTTAGACCCATACCCCTCCCATGATTTGTTATATCACGTGGTGAATACAAATGCTTATACCTTAGCGTTGGGTTAGGATAAGGTATTGGGAAGGGATTAAATCATAACATAGAACTAGGAATAAAAACATTAAAATCATATTGCATTATTAAAACCATATTGCGTGCATAGTGTAGGTTAAGCATTATAAGTTTCAAACAAAGACTACAATCACATGAGATAGTATTTACTCTTTCACATCAAGGACTGTAAAGAGATCCATTAAAACCAACACATGTAGGGTCATGCCAACTAGAAAATTAGTGTAAACCCTTGCTCTTTATTCATTTTAAGAGGTCATTGTATGGAGAACCATATGCTTACAAACCCTAATCCTCTCACACTTAGGGGCATGTATTTACATACATAGTGTAAACTATGTTAAGGGAAATCCTTGAAAGTAAGATAAATAAATAAAGAATAGGTAACCAAAGTGCATCACCTGCATGAACATCGCTCTGGGAGAAACTAGTCATCATTTGACTCAACAAGCCTGTCATAACGAGCAGGACCAAGATATTAAAACTAGCCGCAGTAAAACATAGGATTTTGCTAAATAAATGTAAAAGTACATGTAAATTTTTTTATTTTTAAATTTACAATTTTAGGTCTGTTACATGAACATCATTAACATAGACTTTCTTAACATCACCTTAGGCCATTTCATTCAAAATAAAACTTGTGTTATTTAAGAAAAAAATGATATTTAACATAAAATTCTAAAATGAAAATGTGATTTAAAAATGTATGCTTGATCACATTTTTTTTTAACACTCGTATTTATATAAAACACATCGTATTTAATATAATGTTTTAGATCACGAGGTATGTATTCAAGGATTTTAATATCCTCATCGTAGACATGAATCCTTGTGGATGTAGAGAAGTTCACATGGAAACCATGCATTTTATCACTCACGGACTTGGTGCACATGCACTGAAAAATAATAGTTGAATGACATATAATATGTTTAGTGGCTTCAAAAAGGGCATGGTTATTGTTTAGTTGGAAGGATTATTTGTATTTATGGTTTAAAGATAGTAATAATATTATTAGCATAGTTATGAGTAAAGTGGTCGGTGAATGTTGATAGACACAACCAACCATTTAATTTTGTGGAGATAGCTAGTTGTTAAACAAAGGTTAAAATATATAATTTTATATCCGTTCTTGATACCAAATTGTTACAGTTGATTTAAGCACAAAACAAATATTATTTAATTAAAAAAAAAACAAAAACAAATTGTTACCACCCTTTAACTAAAGCTTATTTAAGCATAACAAGACACCACCACCATGAAATGAATTCCTGTTGTCCACTTGCTACAGTTGGATTAATCTTCTTGATCAGCTCAAGCAGATCAAAAGTCTGAGATATATCTAAATGCCTATAACCATAACAAGGAGGGAATGAATTGTGGTCAATGGAGAGAAATGATGAATAATGACTTAGATCAAGTAGCATTTATCAAGGGATTTAGAAGCAGTTTCTAGTCTTTTCCGCCTGAATTTCTCTCCCTATCTTTGCAACTAGGATTGTGGTGAAAGGGAGATGGTGAGATTTCTGAATACATATATGTATGGAGTGCAAACCATCCTCTACCATTCCATTGCAATGGATGCATAACTTACATCAGTCGATAGAGTCCAAATTGTTTCTTGGTTTATCAAGCCTCTCCCTAAATGCGAAGGTATAATGACATTGCAAGCAGAGAAATTTCGATCAATGATTTCAAGATTCCTGTTCTTTTCTTTTTCGTGCATCCTCAAAATTATATAGAGTTAGCATTCCGTAGGAAATTGCTAGAGAGTCCAACTATAGCCTTGGAATTTCAATTCTTTCTCCATTAGTCTGGCACAGACATCATGATTTATTGTAGGCCATTGTTATTTAGAATGACTAGAATCAAGAGCCGAGAGGATTCTGACTGCGACAATGGAAGTAGTGGTTGCAAATTTTGGATTTGTAGGGGTGGCACATGCTTCCAAGAAAAATAAAAGGGCATCTTATCCAACGGAAGTGCTTGGTAGGGGATTGATAGTAGTTGCAACCAAGAATTGTATGTTTAAGCCATCCACTCTAGATGTAAACCATCATTTCCTCCTAGGATTGTAGGACCATGTGGCAATGTTAAAAGGATTGTAGGACCAGATGGCAATGTTAAAAATATATGTAGTAAGACCAGGTGGCAATGTTAAAAAGATATGTAGTAAAGCAATCATTTCCTTCTCACCTTGGTGGGCCAGGTGGCAATCTTTGAAAGAGTTATAATTGCTCAATTCTTGATAGACAACAATGAAAGTAGGGCAGGTAGCAAATTCTATTTTTAAATTTTATTTATTTTTTATAATGAGAGTGATATCCACATGAAATTTGTCATTTCAAAGGGACCAATTAAAAATAAAAAATTTATATTTAAAATTATTTAAAATAATTTTTTATTTTTTATAATATTTAGTTTAGTAAAACTTTAAAAAATTATGCACAAATTTTTTGTGCACAACATAAATTAATTGGAAGTCAAATTAAGTTGACTAAAACTGATGGCAGGAAGGCATAATAAAGACCTTATGAACTGATTAATTGAATTAAATATAGCAACAAATTCTGGTTCAATTATATTTTTATTTGAAGAAATGCATATTTTGACCGTAAGGTATCATTTGTGACGCAATATATTGGGAAACGCCTGGTTGAGGACCCAGTTTGGTGTTTTGATTAGATATTTATATTTTACAGATTAGAGAATCATGATAAGGATATTCGAAGATTATTGTGAAAGTAATTTATATATAAAAATTTTAATTCATAATGATTTTAAAATATTATTTTAAGTTTTGAAAAAAATTAAAAGGATATTTTGAAATTTATGAGAATTTTACAGATTTTTAAAACGAAATAAAATATGATTTTGTTTGAAATGTTCGAATTCAGTTTGGATAAAAATTAAAAGTGATATAGTTTGAAATTGTTTTAGGATATTTTGAAATTTATGAGAGTTTTACAGATTTTTAAAGCTATATAGAAATGTAAAATTACATCTATATAAAATTGTAATTAATATTTAGATTTTTATTAAGTTTTTAATTAACATTTATTCAATTTTTTTTACCTCATCTCAAAATCTAAAAATTGGAAAGCAGCTATGCACTTAAAGTTAGTAGGAAAACGCAATGTAATTGTGGCACTTCAAGGTAAAAATGTAATAGCACGATTACATTTGGTATAATATCTCAATTAATATAAACGAATTGTTTTTTTGAATAAATACATATTTAATCATGTTATAAGAGAAATTTTTGTAATAGTGTGATGTTTCTGTTAGATGATGTTTATGTTTGCTAGGTTGTAGTATTCCGAATTTTGGACCTAATATTTATAGGCATGAGCCTATTGATTATGATGTTATCTTATAGTTTATTTTGATATATTGGGTTGAAGACCCCACTGCATATGAACATGATGATTTGTTTTATATATTGGGCGTAAGCCAAAGGCTGATGATATATATATGCTTGTTTGTGTTGAGCGAGGAGCTCTCAAGCATATGAGTCATTAATTTTGTGTTGAGCTAAAAGCTCTGGAGCACATGAGTATTTATATTTGTGTTGAGTGTAAAGCTCTGGAACACATGAAACGATAAGTTCGAAGTGTTGGGCATAAGCCCTCGAGCCTTCCATGTTGATGTTGAACATAAGCTATGGAATATCAAATCCTTGGGAATTGTATCCCTAGGTGTATCGTACAAGTACATCCTAGCATTAGTGTTGAGCAAAGAGCTCTGGAATTGCACTAAGCTTGTAACTCCCCGTTTTTAGCGTTGAGTATGGACTCTTGTAAGTGCGAGGAGTAACTAAAAACAATTAATGATTTCTGAGTGAAAACGAATGAATTTTTTTTTTATCTCATCACACTTTTTTATAAGTGATTAAATGAAATTTGAATTTTTGTATTCCCAGCAAGTACTGAAGAGCTACCATGTTATATGAGGGAATCCAACATGCAAGGATGTTTAGAGTTTCCTAGCCTAGTAGACCTAACCATCTACATAATGACCTTAATGAAGAAAGTGTCATAAGTCTAGAGATCATAGTATATGATACCCAATGACACATGTTAACAAATGTTATATTATTATATATTTTATACATGTTATGTATACAAAATAAACATAGTAATAATATTAATAATGAAAGAAAGAAGGAGAAGCTACATTTATTATTATTACTACTAAGAGAAAAAAAATTAAATAGTATAATACCTACAAAGGTCTAAAGAGGAACTAGTTAAAAGTTTCTAAGTTAAAGTATTAAAAATACCCCGATTAAATAAAAATGGTTAAATCAAGAAATCAATGACTCTTGATTTAACTGCCCCTTTGAGTGAAAAGTTTGTTTATAAAGTCCCAAGCCAAGGAAAGGCTTGGGGACCAGGGATAATTTTAGGGGCGAATTTTAGCCTAGTGGGCTATTTTTTCAAGTTTTTCTCCCAAAAAAGATTGGCCATTTTGCATTTTTTGAAGCCCTATTTCACCTAATTTTGATGGGGTAAATTTTTTCCCCTTAAAAATCACGAAATTATTATATAAACGATATAAAATTCTTGGAAATTAAAATATTTTTTGAAAAATATCGCCAATCATTTTATAGTTGGTGTTTTAAGAATTGGTAATATTTGCCAACATTTATACATTTTTAAATAAGTAAGGTTCCTTAAAATCATCCCTATTGGGGACCTGATATATCTTTTTGGAGTCATTATTCTGCCTGCTAATTTCTCAAGAGAGAGTTCTTGGAGAACATTTCCCTAAGAGGAAGAAGGAGAACTAATCGAGACCTAATATGCAAAACTAGGACAACCTCACTTTAGGACCTCTAAGCTGCTTGCATGTTGGAACTAGCTCGGGGAATTCAGATTTAAAACCAGGAACGGTTCTGGGTCATGGTTGGGTGGAACGTGGTAGTTCCCTAGTGATTCAGTCATCTAATATGGAGGTCAAATCTGCCTATGAACTATTAATTTGTTTATTTAAGTGTGTAGGTTTCAGGCATTAAATGAACTTCAATTTCCAGGTACGAGGTTCTGGACTGCCTATTTCATTTCCTAGATTAAAGTGCTGGTTAGATTATGCCAGTTTTTATATTATATGTTCTAACCCTAGATTCCTTTTTTTTCCGTGTCAAAATTATTTTAAGGATTACTTTCTAGGTTATAAACCCTAGGCTATAATTTTATTTCCTATGCTAGATATATCCAAGGTTTTGTTCCTTTAGCTTACGTCTATAATTTAATTCATGTTTTCAAGATTATCAAGGGTTTGGTATTTTTGGGTTTTACTTATGTATTGTCTTCTACTGATTTAATATTTTTTTCTTATAAACTCACGACTATATCGAATTACATGCCTAGCTATTTATTTACCTATTTACTCTACTCGCAGATTCCATATTGTCAGCAGAGTCATGTTTAAATAAAATACTAGTTTAGATTTAAGCTTGACGTAAAACCTAGATTTGAATTACCATTAACTAAGTATAATAATAAGAAACTAATCAATATACTATATATATATATATATATATATATATANAATAAAACCACAATATAAATACATACACAGTAATCAAATACAACCACATAATTATACAAGATATTTTGGGATCGAATCTTGTGGGCACTTAAGCCCCAAATCGCAACTCATACAATTAAATAAACCATCGTTACCATAAACAACCTAGGATCGAATCCTATGGGGTATTTAAACTTTATAACAAATCCATGCTATATTATTTACACACATGTTGTACAAACAAACTTAATCTCTTAT
This sequence comes from Pseudotsuga menziesii, assembly GCA_001517045.1. Taxonomy (NCBI): domain Eukaryota; kingdom Viridiplantae; phylum Streptophyta; class Pinopsida; order Pinales; family Pinaceae; genus Pseudotsuga; species Pseudotsuga menziesii. The sequence goes on from LPNX011029707.1 coordinate 135,664, forward strand.
AGAGAGGTTGTAAGACCCTTTATAATTTATATATGATGTAATCTTGGCCCTCGACCCTATACATAAAACCCTGTCAACATTTCAACCTACAACAAAGTTTTCCCACGCAGGGTTTACACCCACGGTCTTCTTTGCATTTGCTTTTAAATACACATTGATTAATAAAATAGTAAGTATGCACCCATCTATGCTATCGCAGCTACGATGGTGAGTTCCAACGCTATTCACAGCGTGGCCCCAAAATCTACCAACGCTGACTGTTTAGCCTTCTACTTAACTAGTCCAACCAATGAAGGCGAATGCCACACAAAACACAAGTATAATAACCATTGGAATAAATGAAGTATAAATACATTTATAAACAGTCTTATAAATCCATAATCAAGTTTACATAGTCGTTTCCATTCTCCATGGCACCATTGCAAGAATGGTGTTGCCCTGGATTTTATCATAAATCAAAAAACGATTTACACAATACACACCGAGCCTGTCAAAAGTGCCAAGGCTCCCATCACTGCTAACAAAACCATAATATTACAAATCCAAAGCTTTATAAACTCAAGCCTGAAGGCCATTGAAACCCCATAACAAACCCCAAGTATGTATCTTCCCAAAAATGCATAGTTATTCTAGAAAGAGTAAACCCCAAACTAAAATGCATCTATTGGAACCAAACTCAAGCAAACCCCAACCAGAGGTGAGTTAAAACTCAGTCTCAACCATAAATCCAAGAGGTGACAAGTGAAGACTTGTTAAATGGCTTATCGTAAGGTATGGATTTTCCCACGACTTGTGTTCAAACTAAGAACCATGCCCCCTCCTCACCATCCCTGTAACCTGCAACCACAACATGATAACGATGATGAGAAGTATGAATCATGAGTAAGCTACAAAGAAACAACGAATACTGTGAAACCCAAACATTTCTCATACCTATCATCCTCATGGAAGTCACGTTCTCCATACTACGTAGAGGAAAAGGGAAAGCAACGAAACTACAAATGACCAAACCTCATCGTGGAGCTAAGCCCTATGTTGGGCTACCACACTTTCCAACGCACATTAAAGGCACCAACCTGGTGTTCATTAACGACCCCCAAACCCACTTCTTTATAATTCATAATCGATTCAATATCGAATGCCTCCATTTCATACAAAGTTATAAACCCCATGAACTATGTTATAATTTTGCCACCCCAACTTTAATACAATTCATAAGTTATCATGTACATCGAATACGATAGTATTTACACCATAGGACTAGGATCATTGAGTTCTTTAGGCTCTATGCCTAAGACCATGGCATATGCAATATGCCATGGTATGTTCCTAAGTATAAAGCCAAGTTTTGTGTTTGACAAAAGAATTATGAACCTGTAAGAGCATAAAATGAAAGCTTATGTTATTGCCTTTTGTAAAATAAACATATAATACAAATATGGTATGGTATGAACAGTTGATAATAATTACATTGTGAATAATAAGTGCCATTAAATAACAAGATTGTGTCATAAAATAATAGTTGTGGTATTGACATTGTCACTAACACAAGTCTGTAAAGAACAATAATAACAACCAGTAGATGTCACTAGCTGCAAGTACGAGTACTAGCGATCAAACGTTCAGCACTCTGTAACAAGTTTTCTGCAGCTAAGTACACCTGCATATAAATAGGATAAGAGTGCATTAGTTTGACAGAACAAAGTAAGCCCGCTATATAAGTAGAAACTTTTACCTCTCATGCAATTACGTGGGAGAACTAGTCCCGTCGCTCCACCCACTTTGGTTCCAAAAACAAAGTTAAGTTAGAACCATTTATACAACGGTAAGCATATGGAAAATAATGACGAAGTACATAATCAAAGCATCTAACATACAAAACAATGCATAACCATAAGAATAGCATAGTAATTAACATTACGACATCATAAGTAAACACAATAAACATAAGTAATAATCAAACTGAAAGTAAGGAAGTAGGATGTAAGAACATCTTATGACAAACCAGTAGTACAAATAGAGTACGACACATTCTGCAAGATCAATAATGTATAGAATAGGTAGTTTTAACTAGCCTAATATTTTTTTTTCAATTTTTGAGGACATTACAAGTGGTATGAGAGCCCATTTTCAACACCAAGAGACCAATGGGTGTACCAAACATTCATTGTAAAGAAAATAAAGTATGTTTTTAAATATTGTTAACTAACAAAAATTTTCCTGTTATTAAAATTTTTGCAAATATAGGAATTTTTGTAGAACATTTCTGATCGTGAACGCTGAAGAAGACAATAATTGACAAGGAAGATGAACACCCCCACCCAGGAAGTAGAACTGGTGGTGGAAATGAATTTGATATTTTGATAACCATACACAATCTTAAAGCAGAATTGCAAAGTTTCATAGAAGATAGCCTGAATGAGAGAAAGGAACAACAAGCCATTAATGAAGCATTATTGAGAAATATGACAGGAGGAAGGATGCAGGGGAAACCCACTCATTCCACAAATAGGTACAAAATGGAACCTTACCATAAATGGGCCAGCGGCCCAAGAGAAGAATAAAAAGAGGAACTTGCCCTTGAATCTCCAGAAGGAGATCATCACATTCCTTCCAGTGATGACTCTCTTTCTCCATCCTATAAGAAACAAAGAAGTGATGACAATCTTCATGGGGATTTTAGAAAAATAAGAGCTCCAACTTATGAAGGTGAAGTAAACATGGGGGAGAAAACTGAAGAATGGTTCTTGGGCATGAGAAAATATTTCCAAGTTCATAACTACTCAAGCGAGATGAAGGATCGTTTGCAATCTATAATTTAAATGGCAAAGGCACGAGATTGTGGAGAGATTTGAAACACACCAATAAAGATGAGTTGAGGGAAATATGTTGGAGTAAATTATGCAAAATATTTCAAGAAAAATATATGTCGCAATGGTTCTTCGACAGGAAAGTAAAATAAATTCACGAGCTACATATGGGATCCATGACTATGGATGCTTTTATTAACATATTTCTAGATCCTTTACATTATGTACCATACATCAAGGATGAAAAGGTAAAAATACAGCAGTTTTTTAGATTTTTTCCTCCCAACTTTTGGGAAAGATTTGAGTTCGACATGCCTAAAACCTTGGACACCACATTGCACAAATCTAGGCTCTGCTATGACATTGGACAACTAAGGCAAGAGAACATGAAGAGAAATAGAGGCAGGTCTAAGAACTTCTTTGATAACCACAAACCAGGGTTTAACCCACCCCCGTATAGGAAACAAAATAATAGTTCTCTAGCAAACAAGAACTTCAACAGATCAGGTACAAAACCATACGTACGAGCTCCAAATGCTAACAAGATAGTAGCAGCTGAGGGAGGCAATGCTACCCTGATACAGATCAAATGCTAGAAGTGTAGCGGGCCTCATTATGCATGATATTGTAAGAACAAAACCAATGGGGTTTTGCACAACTTTCAAGAAGAATCAACCATATAGGAAATAGATGGAACCCCATGGATTTAGGTAGCTTTGGATGGCCAACAGGTAGACCATCAAGCTACCATGGTTGAGATAGAGGGTAAGATCTTAAACACTTCTATTTCAATACTTATTGACCCTAGTGCTTGCTGGAGCCATGTATCGCCTAAAATTGTTGATATATGAAAACTAGGAAAGGTAAAACATGATAAACCTTGGTTGGTTCAGTTGACTACAGGTACGAAACAAAAAGTTTCAGAATTAGTTAAAGATTGTGAAGTAAACTTGAATTATTTTCCAATGAAACTAAACCTAAACATCCTACCCTTAGGATTGTATGATATACTTATTGGCATGGACTTGTTGGAACAACACCATGTCATGCTAGATTGCTTACACAAGTCAATTTGTGTACAGATAACCAAGGGAATTACGTGAAGATTCAGGGTATCCCAAAGAAAATTTCTGTAAGAAAAATATCTTCCTTACAAGCAAAGAAATGCGTTAGGAAAGGTTGCAAATTGTTTGCAGTAAACATCTAAGACATAGAGTCTGAGAGAGAACAACACATAGACAAATTTCCCATTCTTGTTGAATTCAAGGACGTGTTTCCTAAGGAAATAATAGGATTACATCTAAAACGAGACTTAGAATTTTCCATGGAACTGACACCAATATCACTTCTGACTTCCAAAGCCCCTTACCACATGAGTGCACCCGAATTGGTGGAACTCAAACTGCAGTTGTAAGAGTTGATAGAAAAAGTGTATATCCCACCAAGTGTGTCCCCTTGGGGTGCACCGATATTGTTTGTAAATAAAAAGGATGGTACGATGCGTATGTCCATTGACTACCGTTAGCTTAACAAAATGACTATCAAAAAACGATACCCACTCCCTAGTATCGATGAATTGTTTAATCAGGTAGGAGAAGAAAAAATATTTTCAAAGATAGACCTACAATCCAGATACCATTAGGTACGGATTCATGATGAGGATATTCACAAAACCTCCTTTCGTACAAGGTATGGGCACTACGAGTTTGTAGTAATTTCGTTCAAGTTGACCAACACACCCGCAAACTTTATGTGTATGATGAACAATATATTCAGTAAGTATCTGGATAAATTTGTCTTGGTATTTATAGATGACATCCTAGTTTACTCGAAGAGTAAAGAGGAACACAAAGAAAACCTTCGCATAGTACTAAGAGTGTTACGACAACACCAGCTTTACATTAAGTTTAGTAAATGTGATTTTTACAAACCACAGATACAGTACTTGGGTGACATTATCTTTGAGACAAGGATAGTTGTGGACCCCTAAAATATTACAACCATAGAATACTGGCCTACCCCTACTAGTGTCACCGAAATTAGGTATTTTTTGGGATTATTCTGATAGTATCGAAAGTTCATTGAGATCTTCTCGAGAATATCTTGTCCCATGACCACTTTGCAAAAGAAAGCAAATAGGTTCTTATGGATGAAAAAGTGTGAGGAAAGTTTTCAAAAGCTTAAGTAGCTTTTAATGACCGCACCGATACTACAAATTATGGATCTCGATGGGGATTTTATTGTTTGCATGGATGCAAGCAAGGAAGGACTTGGAGGAGTCCTCTTCCAGAACAAACATGTGATATATTATGAATTGTGCAAGTTAAAAGAGAATGAGCATAACTACCCCACACATGAACTTGATTTAGCATCCATCATCCAAACTTTTAAGATGTGGAGGCACTACTTCATGGGAAGGAATTTTTTTTAGAAGATAGAAAATATGAGTCTAAAGTATTTATTCGAACAACCGGATCTGAATGAGAGGCAATCCAGGTGGTTGGATTTCCTTAGAGAGTACCATTTTGAGCTAAAGCATATTAAGGGAAAAGAAAAAAAGGTTGTTGACGCTTTGAGATGACAAACTCATATGATATATCAGGTGACTTTAAGTCAAACTGATGCATATTTGCATGAGAGAATTAGAATGGCCAACAGGGTTGACCCTTTCTATTTGGAAATCCTCAAGAAAGTTCAAGAGGACAGGTTGTTTCAATAATAAAATTAGTACATGATAGACGAATCAGGACTACTATGGTCCAAGGAGAGATTGTACATTCTAGAAGGATGGGACATTCGATCCAACATCCTCACGGAATTTCATCGAGAACCCTACTTGGGGAATTCGGGATATCAAAAGATGATATTTATCGTCATGCGACACTTTTTTGGGACTAAGTTTAAGGCCGACATTCCGATTTTTATCGTGAAATATAGGAATGTAAACTAGTCAAAGCTGAGCATCAACATCCTTCAGGATTGCTGCAGCCGTTACCCATTCGGGAATGGAAGTGGGAGGTCATTAGTATGGATTTTATCACCGGTATACCGAAAAGTAAGAAACAAAATGATTCTATCTTTGTAGTAGTTGACAAATTGTCAAAAGAAACACACTTCATTCTAGTGAAGTTGACCTACAAGGCAATACAGATTGTCGATATCTTCTCGAAGGAGATATTTAGATTGAAGGAGATACCCAAGGCAATCATCTCAGATCAAGATACAAAGTTTATTCGAAACTTTTGGAGATATTTATTCTCTAGACTAGAGATGCAATTGAACTTTAGTACTGCTTATCACCCGCAGACATATAGGCAGATAGAAAGGGTAAACCAAATTGTTGAGTACATGCTTAGGATGTATGTCATGAACAACCCTACTAAGTGGGAATACTACCTGCATCTTACATAGTTTGTGTATAACAATGGTTATCAGGCTTCCGCAAAGATGAGTCCCTTTGAGGTACTCTATGGATGAATGTGTAGAACACCGGTTACTTGGGATATCCTGGTGGATCAGCTCATGTTAGGGCCTGATTTATTAATGGAATTGAAAATACTGGCCAAGAGTGGACCAATACCATATGAACTAGCATTACCTACATACATAAGAGTCCATAATGTTTTCCATGCATCATTATTAAAGAAATATGTTTATGGTACTAAACATGTAGTTGATTGGTCCCTATTACAGGGGGAACCTGAAGGGATGTTTTCCCCTGAACCTATTCATATATTATACAAGAGAGAGGTGCAACTCAAGAAGTGCACCGTAGTCCAATTGAAAGTGTAATGGAATCACTTCAAAGCCGATGAGGCTACTTGGCAGAAGGAAGCCACCATGAGAAAGGTTTACCCCTCCTTGTTTCATGATGTCATTCCGAGTCCCTAGAACACTAGGGACAGTGTTGTTCTAAGTGGGGAGGGATGTAATATCCCAAATTTTGGACCTAACACTTATAGGCATGAGCATATTGATTATGATGTTATCTTCATGGTTCATTTTGATATATTGGTCCGAATACCCCACTGCATATGAACATGATGATTTGTTTTATATATTGGGCATAAGCCAATGGTTGATGATATATATATATGCTTGCTGGTGTTGGGAGTGGACCCTGAAGCACATGATTGGTGAGATCTTTTGTGTTAAGCGAGGAGCTTTGGAGCACATGAGTAATTAATGTTGTGTTAAGCGAGAAGCTCTGGAGCACATGAGTATTCATATTTGTGTTGAGTGTAAAGCTCTGGAACACATGAAAAGATAAGTTGGAAGTGTTGGGAATAATCCATGAAACCTTCCATGTTGATGTTGAGCATAAGCTATGGAACATCGAATCCTTGGCCATTGTATCCATATGTATATCATACAAGTACATCATAGCATTAGTGTTGAGTGAAAAGATATGGAATTGCACTAAGTTTGTAACTCCATGTTTTCGGCATTGAGTATGGGCTCTGGTAAGTGCTAGGAGTTACTGAAAAGAATTAATGATTCCTGAGTCAAAATGACTCGAGAAAAGTATTGATCTCATCAGACTTATTTATAAGTGATTAAATGAAATTTCAAATTTCTGTATTCCCATCAAGTACTGAAGAACTACCATGCTATACGAGGGAATCCAACATGCAAGGATTTTTATAGTTTCCTAGCCTAGTATACCTAACCATATACCTAATGACCTTAATGAAGAATGTGTCATAAGTCTAGGGATAATAGTATACGATACCCAAATACACATGTTAACAAATGTTATCTTATTATATATTTTATACATGTTATCTATAAAGAATAAACATAGTAATAATATTAATAATGAAAGAAAGAAGGAGAAGCTCCATTTATTATTATTATTACTGAGAGAAAAAAAAATAGTATAATACCTACAAAGGTCTAAAGAGGAACTAGTTAAAATTTCCTAAGTTAAAGTATTAAAAATACCCAATTTAAATAAAGAGGGTTAAATCAAGAAATCAAGGGTTCTTCATTTAACTGCCCCTTTGACTGAAAAGTATGTCTATAAATTCTCAAACCAAGGAAAGTCTTGGGGACTGGATCTATCTTTTTGGAGTCATTATTCTGCTTGCTAATTTCTTAAGAGAGATTTCTTGGAGAACATTTCCCTAAGAGGAATAAGGAGAAATTATCTAAAACTGATATACAAAATAAGGACAACCTCACCTTAGGAGCTCTAAGCTACTTGCATGTTGGAACCAGGTCGGGGGGGTATGGATTTAAAACCAGGAAGGATTCCAGGTCATTGTTCGGTGGAACTATTATATTTTTATCATTCAAGCTACCAGTATGATCTCAAGATATTTAACTGAGAGAATAACATGCACAACAATAAAACATAAGCACAACACAAGAGATAAGAGACAAAGAATTTTCCTCGGGGAAACCATAAAGGAGAAAACCCCGCAACTTCCTCAGAGATAGAATCAGCACCAAAATATAAAAGTCCCAAAAGAGTAAGTGATCTCTTGACAACAACAGTCTCTCTCTCTCACACTGAGAGAGTTTCTCCTCTCTCACTCATGCACCCAAATGAATGAGTGTGTGTGTATGAGTATCTTAAATAGAGAGGCTCTCACTCTCTATTTATATTCTTTCATTCACTTGGAACCCACTCCAACATGTCGTCCTCACTTAACAATTACTTACTAGATCTAACATCTCTAGGAGTGTCTAATAACCCCAGTGCCCCACCACTTGTGGGGACTTTGCCTCCTTTGACCAATAGGAGGGTAACACAATGGTGGGGACTATTGCCCTGACTTACAATGACTCACCTAGGGTTGAGTTCACTAGGGCATTCTAATAACCCAAGGGCCCCACAACTGTGGGGACTTTAACCCTTGACCAATAGGAGGGTTACCCACAATGACTTGACATGATTTTCTCATTATAGAAACTTCCCATAATAAACATCGGGTTACAATACATAAGAAATACGGATGAATACATTATGAAGTTACAAATACATCAACACTCCCTCTTAACTAGGAAGGTATTTTCTTAACACAATTTATCAGCACAAGTATTCTTCTCTGTATCATTTGGATCATCATTGATTTCTTGTCATCTTCATCTTCAAGTCATCTTCATCTGGATCAGGATCATCATCTGATTTGGATCATCATCATTGGATCTGGATCATCACTCGATCTGGATCATCCTTGCTGGATCATCATCACTAGATCTAGATCATCATCATTACTGGATCTAGATCATCACTGGATCTGGATCATTACTGGACATCATCACTAGATCTGGATCATCACTTGATCTGGATTATCTCTATGCATCATCACTGGATCTGGATCATTTCTGTTGGATCATCATCACTCGATCTAGATCATCACTGGGCATCATGACAGGTTCTATCTCTTGATTCTTCTCATCATAGGAACCTCTACAAAGCTAGTCTTTTTTCATACTGGATGTATCATCTCAGAGCTAGTCCTTTTTCATACTAGATGAGGCAGCTACTCAGAGCTAGTCCTTTTTCATACTAGATGAGCCTTCCCAAAGCTAGTCCTTTTTCATACTAGGTAGGGCATCACAGAGCTGGTCCTTTTTCATACCAGATGAGGCATCATAGAGCTGGTCCTTTTTCATACCAGGTGTGGTAGATACTCAGAGCTAGTCCTTTTTCATACTAGATGAGCCTTCCCAGAGCTAGTCTTTTTTCATACTAGGTAGGGCATTACAGAGATGGTCCTTTTTCATACCAGATGAGGCACCACAGAGATGGTCCTTTTTCATACCAGGTGTGGCAGCTACTCAGAGCTAGTCTTTTTCATACTAGATGAGCCTTCCCAGAGCTAGTCCTTTTTCATACTAGGTAGGGCATCACAGAGCTGGTCTTTTTTCATACCAGATGAGACATCATAGAGCTGGTCCTTTTTCATACCAGGTGTGGCATCTACTCAGAGCTAGTCCTTTTTCATACTAGATGAGCCTCCACAGAGCCAACCCTTTTTCATGCTGGATGTGCCATCTACACATATACCTGACAATGGAAGGAACCAATCCTCTCTCCATGTCACAGCTCTTACATTTGACCATGGAAGGAACCAATCCTCTCACCATGTCAGAAGGGCAGAGCACTTACATCTAACCATGGAAGGAACCAATCCTGTCACCATGTTAGAAGGGCACACAAAATCATCACTTCCCTTTGGAGGGAACCTCGATCTGGAGAACACCAAGCTTCCCCCTGAAGTACTCAAACTTCACTCTTAACCACTTATACTATGAAACGAGAACTTTATACTAAGAACGAGAACTCTAGCCATAAAAATGATGATTTTTGCATAAATAACACCAAAAACACCCCCCAAATAGAAAAGTGTTGATACCAGTATACACAGTTTTTTTTCGGGGTAAATAACACCAAAAACACCCCCCAAAAAGTTATAGTGCCATGGTCTAAACATGTCACACTGTTGTTTACAAAAACTTTGAAATCAACCCCTAAATTGGAAAATAACTTTTTCTTAAAGAGATAAATTACAACTTTTTTGAAACTTGCATATTAAACAAAAACAAATATTTCATGAATAATTTCACCGCTCTGACCATTTAAAATCAAACAAAATATGCTATGATTCATAATGAAATCATATATAAGATCCTACAAGAACAAATTAGTTATATAAATGATCAAAGACTCCTTTAAAGTTTCAATTACAAACATCATACCAATAAAAAACATCTAAAATAACTCATGTGAAATTATTCAAACTGATCCATGGATTCTGACACCCCATTAGAATCTATATTTTTTGTAGATGAACAATGGGATATAATAAATAAATAAAATTTAAACCCGTAACCCCATGACCACACCCCCCCCTCCTCTCCCCCCTCCCCCCTATTACATTGCATTAAAAAAAAATTAAACATGCCCCTAACCCCATAAACTCCCCAACAACATTACATTTACAAAAATTAAAACACACGCCCCCCTCTCCCCCCTTCCCCCCATTACATTGCATTAAAAAAAAATTAAACACCGCGCTAACCCCCTAAAGCCCTCGACAACATTACATTTACAAAAATTAAAACACCGCCCCTCCCTTCTCTAAATGCTTACGACTCAAATAAGGTTTTCTTGGAATAATGGATCAAGATATCCACTAGTTTCTTGTAGATTGATTTGTCCCTTTCCTTTGAATTAGTTTTGACTAAAAGTTTTATAAAAAAATTTAGGTAAAAATTAGATTTTATAATTTGTCTTCTTAAACTTGTGTAGCTAACTTTTAACATATTTTGTGTGTGAATACAAAAAATATAATTATCTATTTTTCAAACTTTATAAGGAATAATGCAAATGACCTCCGTCTATTGTGTCAAAAGATAACCATAACTTTAATTTCACCTATAAAAATGCCATCAATATATATGACTATAATCACGACACCCGAGTGTGTCTTTGGACATAAATAATGTTGTAAGAAGACATTATGTTGGATGTTATGTAAATTCTTTGAGAGTTTGATTCAATTTCTTCAATTTTCATCCAAATGTTTCTTCCTTGGAACTTGAAATCTGCATGGCAAATATATCTAAACAGTAATGTACAATCAATTTATGTCTTCAGTAATATTTTAAATTCATTATACAAGTGTGTAAAGTTATTGTTTTAGTAGGATTCCACCCGAATCATGTAATTTGTATATTAATTTTTCTAATATGTATACTAGCACAACCACAAGTAAAGTGGTCGGTGAATGTGGATAGACACAACCAACCATTTAGTTTTGTGAAGATAGTTGGCTATTAAAAAAATGATAAAATATAGAATTTTATATCCATTATTCATACGAAATTGTTAGAGTTAATATAAGAACAAAACAAATACTATTTAATAAATAAATAAAAACAAAAAATGATATGAAAAAACAAAAACAAAAAATTGCAAAATTGGACTGTATAATTAACATAGTTGAAGTCTAAGAAAATGTATTCAATATGATAATGAGGATGTAGCAACTAAACAAATGTGACGAAGAGATCAAGTGAATCACTTTATATTATATTAATATTAAAATGTTTCAAAAACTAAGAAGATTAAAATAGAATTAAAATATCTAAATTAAATTCTGAGAAATATGCTACTTATATTATATAAATCCATATCAGATTAAATAAATTCCACGTATATAACTCCAACCAGATTAAATAAATTCCACTTATATAACTCCAACCATATTAAATAAATTCATATTTTAGAATCTCAATTATATAATGCACACCTAAAATACTATACACCGAACTTCCTTAAGAAGTGTGATGGAAATCCTTTAACCCAAATGCAAAATGCAACATCATCCATTTAAATCCAACCTACCCTGGAGTTAATTCATCCCATTTCAGAATAATCTAGAGATAAATAATCTTGGGCTAAGTAAATCACCTTTATTCTAGGTTAAAATAAAAAACTAGAAGGGAGGAGGAGGGGGTGGAGAGAGGGAACTTGGTCCGACATGTTTTTTGCGACATCACATTGATCGGTGTACACAACTCCTCCATAGTTCATTTCAGGAATTGAATGTCCAAGGATGGCAGCTTACTTCTCTGCTTCTCTCTACTATATTGCAATTCTAATCTTAGTGGTGGATGTCCACATAGAAAACGACCAATATGAGTCTACTCTTTGCTTGGGACATCATTTGAGCTGAATTTTCTCTAAATGAATTGAACCAATTTGAGGCTAAGAGAAATTGAAAAATTAAAAGTTGTTAACAAGATGGTACGACTCCCTGAACGTGAATAGTAGTATTATCGTTTTACAAAGAAGGAAGTTGAATCAGATAAGAAAATTCTCTAAAAGAAATCAACGGTAATAGCATAATGGAGGTAGCGAGAGGGAAGCACTGTAGCAGTTCTAGTGGTCTTCCTCATTATTGTGTTTCAGTTTGGTTCGGATATTAATGTTGGTCGTGGCTTCTTATCTCAAGTTTGTTGTTCTTCACCACTAGTGACTTCGGGTTTGGTGCACAGTCCTTGAAATATGATTTTTCTCCTTGTGCCTTCGTCCAAGCATTACGCCCTCACGCTAGTGGACATTTTTCTTATTCCGTGGTTTTTTTGAGGAGAACTTTTCACACCAATATATTTCACAGCTGCAACAGCTCCATATGCTATGATCAAGAAACTAACAACATTGCGTGGAAAAGGCATACAGAGGGCACATAATTTGTATATACACAGTATTATTATAGTACATTATTCATAGTTGTCTTATAACCATATTTCACAACTTCAACAACTCCATATCCTGTATGCTGTGATCAAGAAACCAACAACAACACTAGAAATTTAATCTCACAAGGACACTCTCAACCTCAAACGCACGCTTTAGAGAGGGACTGCATATAGTGTTTAAGTTTCACCATCATAATTAATGTTTAAGTTTCACCATCATAATTAGATATAATATATGTAAGATTGGGAGTTAGTTTAGAGGTTAAAATTAAAAAAACTCTAAAGGAGGAGGGAGCTCCGCTCCCTCTCCCTTGCTCCCTCCTACCCTAAGCACTGTAACCTTCACCAAGTCCAAGCACACTCTCAACCTCAAACGCATGCTTCAGAGAGAGAGTGTGTGTATAGTGTTTAATATTCACCATCATAATTATATATATGTAAGATTGGGAAATATTGGGAGTGAGTTTAGAGGTTAAAATAAAAAAATGTAAAGGAGGAGGAGGGGGCGGAGGGGGCGGAGGCAGAGGGAGAGAGCCAAGCTCCGCTTAGTTGGAAGCCAAAGAGCCACCTTTCAATGGTGGCGTGATTCTGAGAATCATGCCACCATTGAGAGGCGGCTCTTTGGCTGCCAAGGGAGCGGAGCTCCCCTCCCTCTTACCCTAAGCACTGTAACCTTCACCAAGTTCAGGGACACTCTCAACCTCAAACGCACGCTTCAGAGAGGGACTGCGTATAGTTTTTAAGTTTCACCATAATAATTAGATATATGTAATATTTGGAGTGAGTTTAGAGGTTAAAATAAAAAAACTCTAAGAGAGGAGGAGGGGGAGGGAGCGAGCGAGCGGAGCTCAGCTCCCTTGGATGCCAAAGAGCCACCTCTCAATGGTGGAGCGATTATGAGAATCATGCCACTATTGAGAGGCGGCTCTTTGGAAGCCAAGGGAGTTGAGCTCCGCTCCCTCTTCCTTCATCCCTCCTACCATGAGCACTGTAACCTTCACCAAAGACCGGTGAACGAAGGGAACTTGGTCTAAGATGTTTTTGCCACATCACATTGCCTTATTTCTGATCGCACTAGAACTCCTCCATAGTTCATTCTAGGAACTGACTGTCCAAGGCTGGCAACAACATTTCCATTGGAGCAGCTACATTTCGGCAGGAGCAGCTACATTTCGGTAGGAGCAGTTAGTAGCTACATTTCGACAGAAGTACTTAGCAGCTACATTTCGACAGGAGTAGTGAAGAGTGGTGTCACAGTTAGTGACTGTTGTATGAAGAAACCCATCAATGGTGTGTTGGATATTGGTGCACTGGAAGTAATTAATTGTTCAAATTTGAATTTATAGGCAAAAAAAATTGATGAGGGCTCTCACCCCTTCTTTAGTTAAACGGGTCCAAGTTAATCCTAGAACTCTGGTGTTTAGTTGTCCTCATGAGATGTGGCTGCTAAAAAACAAGAAGAATATTGCCGAGTGAAAAATAATCAGATGCAAGAGTTACCAAACAATGTGAACAAAGGTGGAGACATAAGCATCTGCCTAGTTCATATTCTACTCAAGATCAATACGAATTTGCAATTTACTTGGTTTTAAGTGTTTGATCCTTGTTATTTTTTTATATTTTTTTTAATGATACAACTTTGTAATTTACTTGGTTTTAATTGTTTTCTCAATGTCAATTTTTTATATATATTTTTTCTAATAATGTATTTCTTCCATTGTGCAGCTCTTTGGAATCGAAATATAAGTCATTTGTCCTCTGTGATTTGGTTGGTACTGCGTGTGTTCTAGCTCTGCCTGTCTGATTTTGGTTTATGCCCACCTCATGAAGCATTCCACGTTAATATCAACTCTTACAATGATCAGTGTTGGTTTTGAGCGTGGATGTTCAACAATTATAAATGGAGAAAATTCTATAAGAGTGCATGATAATGATCAATGAGATTGCTCAATATTTCCGAATGGAGAAGCTTCACCTTCTACAATATTAGGAAGAAGACTGAAGCTTAGTATTCATACTGATGCCAACGTTCATACTAATGTCATTTGGACAGACGACGACCTCTTTTGCTTCATATCTCGGTGAAAAATATATAAATCTCATGCCAAAGACGAAATAAAAAATATTAGAACAAGTATTGCATAACTATTTTTTTCCCCTGAAGCATAACTATATCCATATTAGAATGACTATTCCATAACTATACCAATAAAGCTCTTGTCACGGCGGAAATGAAAAATATTAAAATATGGATTCCATAACTATACCCTTTATTTTGTTTTTCATTATTCCAAATTAGGTTAATGATGCATCTAATCAAGATTATTTTTGTTAATTTTAAAACTAAAATGTAAAAGTAAAATATATTAAGCTAATTTGAAAATTAAATAATAATATTATTATTCATCAAATTATTAATAGAATGTGATTGATATTAATTTTAAAACTTTTAGTTAATTAATTAGTCATATAAGATTTTGTATTTTGTTTAACTATAAAAAGTTTGCACAATTACAAGTATGTTTATAGACACAACTAACTCCTTAGTTTTGTTTTGTGAAGATAACTCATTATTAAATAAAAGCTAAAATATATAATTTTATATCCATTATTCAAATCAAATGATTGGAGTTAATATAAACACAAAACAAATACTATATAATAATAAATAAATAAAATTTGATATGAGAAAACAAAAATAATTTTATCCGCTCAAGCAAGTCCAAAATATGACATAATATCTAAATGTCAACCATTTAACTTATGGGGCATGTTCTAACTTGTGAAAGGTAAACACATAAATCTCTAAACAACTACAAAATTTTATGATTCTATTAAAATTTTAATTATTCTTTAATAATTTAAATCTATTTAATTGGGTTGGAAAAATATAAATGGAATATTGGATTGGAAAAATCTAAATCTATTTAAGTCGACATTCTCATTATTATATTGAACAAATTTTTTTATCCTTCAACTATGCTAATTTACATAGTATTTTTTGGATCTTTTGTTTTTGTTTTTTCATATAAATTTTTGTTCTTTTTATTTATTAAATAGTATTTGTTTTGTGCTTATATTAACTCCAACAATCTGGCATGAATAATGAATATAAAATTATATATTTTAACGTTTTCTTAATAACCAATTATCTTTACAAAACTCTAGTGGGGAAGGTAGGAGGGAGAGGGAGAGTTTTTTTTAATTTGTTTTAATATAATGTTTAGGGGGGCATTTAGGGGGTTAACAAAATATTTTTTCATATTGTTTTAAATTATCTATATTTTTTTTTTAATAAAATGTTGTGTGGGTGGGGTGGAGTTTAGGGTTAGGGGGTATAATTTATTTTTAAATGTTTTTTTAATGTAATGTTGTGAGGGCGGTTTAGGGGGGAGGAGGAATTAATATATTTTTTTTTAAGGTAATGTTGTGGGGAGTTAGCGGGTTAGGATGTTTTATTTTTATTTTATTAAATGTAATGTGGGGCTCTTCTTGCTTGGAAAAGGATTGCTTTAGTGGGTGGGCATGCACTTTTAACACTAACTACTTTCACACCACTATGCTCCTGCCTACTTTAGGAATTTTAGTTTAATTATGCTACCAACCAGGATACCCTTGAGTTACTACTACTATGCTCCTCACCTTACTTACCCAAATTTTTTTTAAAATTTTTTAAGTAATGTTGATGTTAGGGTTAGGGGGTTTTAAAATTTTCTTAATTTTTTAAAATTTAATGTGGCACGGAAGGGGGGAGGGGTTAATTTTTATTTTATTTTTTTAATGTAATATCCATGTAATTTTTTTAATGTACTTTTTAAAATTTTAGTGAAACAAAAGCCTCAATCATTAGGAGGGATGTTTGGAAAGGAGAACTTTGGGCATCTTGTAGACATAGAATACCCAATGGAAGAGGACATTGATGTTCCTAAAGGAAGCCAAGGTTAGAAAATTCCAATTTCAATGAATAATTTGGCAGGCGAGATATTGTTGATTAGTTTCATGTCTTGAAGAAAATGTTAAATTTGACAACCTTTTGATACGATATATTAGTAATGTTTTGACTTCCAACTTTATTTTAGAAATAAAATTTATATATATAATGTTTTTAATATTTTATTTACAAATCTGTGGTATTGTTTTTCTTGAATTTATGTGAATCAACAATTTTTGGAAAATAATATAAAATAGTATCATTTTTATACAAAATATCTCTAAAAACCCATTGAAAATGGTTTTCACTGTTTTTATTTTCTAGAACTTTTTACAAATTTGTTAATAAAAATGTCTTATTTTGTCCATAAAATATCTTATTTTAAAGAAAAAACTGCAAAATGTATATGTTTTTCATTATAACTTGCTTATAAATGTATATTATTTTGTTAAGTTTCTAAAAAGACACTTGAAAATACAAATTAAAAATACTTTACAACAAAGATGGTTCAAATGCCCAAAAAATACCTCAAAACGAAAATGTGTGATACTGGTATCAACCCTTTTTGAAAATGAGGTAATAATAGCTACTAAAATTAGGAGAGAGAAAAACGAGAACTGTGTCGAGTTCTCATTTCATAGTATAAGTGGTTTCTTGCCATTTCTAGCATAGAATCACATCAACGTTGATTACGTCCAAGGATAACCTGCGAGCTTCGCCAGGACCAATTACATCCGAGGACAACCTACAGGACCGTTTACGTCTAAGCAACCTACGAGCTTCGTCAGGATTTATTCTTGGACAACCTGTCTCACCAGCTATGCTAGAACTCCCTCTTTCAAGAGATTTCGATCTACATTACAAACTGGAGCTTCACTACTCCTCTCTACATCATACCAAAAAATGCAAGTCAGATCAATCAAATCAAATAGTAGTTTTCAAAATAAATATACTACCTCCCAAAGAGCAAGTGGCAACATCTTTTTCCTCGGCTATACTCAGTGCTATGTAGGACTCCATCCTGCCAACCAAGAGAGCACACATGATCTCACACTGAAGAAGCTCCCCAAAGTGCTCTTCCTATCAATGGCACTGCCCAATCTGAATCCGTATAACCTTCTAGGTTAATCTTCTGATTCGTATCGTACTTGCATCCATTAAGAGAACATGTCTCAATGTGTTCACAACAAAGCCAGTATCTGGTCTTGTATCTGTCAGGTACATCAAGGAACAAATCCTCTGACTATACATCGTAGCATCAACCGACTCTGATGAAGCAGCACTTAATAGCTTTAGGTTCGATTCCATAGGTGTGGTCATGCATTCCATCATCCTGAACCTATTCAGGATCTTTACTGCATACTTCCCTTGTCCACACCTCCATGCCTAGAATATAGTGCATCGACACATAACAGGAGCATCATTGGTCTTCCACCTTCAACCTTGAAGTCTACTTTACTCTCAATAAAGCCTAGAGACATCAGTAACCTGTCCATCCTATCGTACCATGTCAAACCTTAGGATCTTTTGTAGTCACTCCCTCTGTCTTCCGTAATCTATGCACTGAAACATTCTATACTAGAGTGACAAGTAGCTTCCTATGCTACTAATCTTCTATGTATCGATCTAGGATCAGTGGATACCTAGTTCCTCTTGCACTCATCTATGAGCTTGTCATCCTTTATCCACCTTGTAGCAAGGGTTCATATCTTCATCAAGCTCCTCATGTATGTGTTATCCCATGGTTGTATTATGAGCACGTACAAGGCCTTCTTTCATTTGCACACATGATTCTACCTGTCATGTGTTTTCACTTGCAATGGCTACAAATGTCTCTTCGTATTCTATGCCTTCTTTTCGTGAGAAGCCTCATGCTATGAATCTTTCCTTGTATCCCACGATGTTTCCATCTACTGCATGATGGAAATACGAACTTCCATTCATGTATCGATACTGCATCCTAGACATCATTCTTCCTGAACTGATCTTCCCTTTGTTCTTGGACGGTTCTGCATCAATGATGTCACTACATTCGTCATATTATTTTTCATTTTGAAGTGTTGTCACTTGTTATTCGGAACAAGTCTCATTCTTCTTTGTTTGTAGACAATTTCGTATGCGATCTTTCCTACAAGTCAAATGAATTTGTATGGTTAGAAACATTTCATAAGGAATGTTCATACTGGAAAATTCCTGTGCATAAATATATGATCATGCAACTACTTTATCCAATACAACATTCATCCATATCTTACGAAAACGTTTCTAGATTGCTTCCATCTCTACCAAGACAATGTTGAGATTGTGCACTAATCCAATATGTCAGCAAAGAGGTTTCATTCTAGATAAGTAGCAATGGAGAGTAGTATAGCACCATGAGCTACTTACCCATCACATGCATATTTAGAAGTATACTGTCATTAATGCAAACATCCTATCATGCATAATACATAAACTAAATATAAAAAAATGTATAACAAAACAATATCATGAAATGACAATTGAATACTTATCTTTACTTGTTTCATGGGTAGACTCCTTCTTGAGCCTTCATCTTCATCATCTTCTTCATTCATAATATCATCGTTTCTTATCCAGATGCTAAGGTGGATAAGAGATTCTTCAAGAGTTGAGTTCTTCATATTCCTTATTGCTTGAGGGATCTTCTTTCGATGGTGAGATCTTGATCTTCAATTGCTCCCATCTTCTCTTCTCTTCTTATGAGTCAAGCTTCTTGTTCTTCCCATAGTCTACTAAAATTAATCACTTCCTTTTGGCACACATTCCTTGAATGAATGAATCCTAAGATCCTGGGAGGCCATTCAAGGTGGCCATCACCACTTTTGCATTCTTCACTTCTTCTTTTACCACTTCAAGTTTTTCTTTGATTTGAGAGACCCTTATGACTGCATGGTCTCTGCATTCTTGATCTTCACATTCTCTAACTGGTTTCTTAAGGTCATCTTCTAATGTATGTTCTTTCCTTCAAATAGCTTGGTCAAGGAATCAAACATATTCATTGTCTTTAGGGAAGACACTTGTAGTACAAGTTGATTCGTGACTGAATCAACAATGATCTTCTTGGCCTTGACCAAGTTCTTCTTGTGTAGGGATTCTAGCCTCATCTCCCTCTGGAATTGGAACCTCTCTACTCATGTAGGTGTCCCATTCATTTTATTTAGAGAGATCATATACTTCCATTCTTGGAAGTTGTCAACTTCACCAAGCTTATCATCAAGATTATGTGATAGATCACTTTGAAATGAGAACCTCAAATGGAAATAGCAAAAGATTAGATCTTACCGATTTGAGGTGTTCGTCCTTATTCCAGAGTTGGCTGATCTAGGGTTTGTCATAGAAACCCTAATTTTAAAAACTTGGAATCTTTTAGATATGGTTGGATAGATATATAGATCTCTTCAAATGGAGCTTTCCAATGTACTCCTTTTCTGAAAACAGTGGAGGGAAGCTCCCGGAATAGGAAGCCCTATTTTTCCAATTTCTTCTGCAGAAAATCCTGTCACCGTTTCTATGATATCTACAAAATTACTACTCCTCTGTGTCTAAAATTTCTAAGGTAACCTATCATGTTACCAATCCAACACCATAGGTTTCATCAAAATTGGCTTCACCAATTGGTATTTATGATCCTTTTTCCAGGGTGACCTGTCACAGGGCTATTCAGAACAGTGAAGTTGTACGACATGCCATGTGTCACTGGTTCATCGTATGAGTCTGATATTCATATCACCAAAGTTAAATTTCGTGCTCTTTCTGTACCATCTTCATTAATTCCATTTGGACCTATGTAGCCCAAGATATTGCAGTTCTCCCTAGGTGTCCTGTTTAGGGATGAATTCTGGAAGAGGCTAGAACCCTAACTTGGAGGGATCATATCTCCTAGAATATAGCGAATCTGAGACTAATTTTTGGATACAGTGTACATAACGATTTTATCTTCTGCCCCTGTAATTTTTCTCTCTTGATCCTTATCCAATATTGGGATATGGCGAGTGTACAAAAACTTAGCAGTTTTAGTATTTAGGGTTTTTGTAGCTCGAGGTCAAACTAGGGTTTGACTTTCCTAGAGTTTCACCCAGCCAAATTTCTTGATCCAGGTCTCTAAACTTCAGTTTTTATGAGGAGAACAATCCTATACTAGGCTCACTCAAAAATTCATCTTTTGTAGAAAGCCTTAATTTCTGCATCAAAAACTAAAAAATGCTCGGAATCGAATTTCGCTTTGACAGAAAGATGCACCCTTCAAAGGAGAGTTAGTCGGGCATACTTTTGCTGATGGATTGTGGAGAGAGACCCAAAAAGTAAGAAGCCATAGCTTATGAAACTGCACAAAGTCTTATTCTTAGGTTAGCTCTGATACCATGTTAGATTTTTATCATTCAAGCTACCATTATGATCTTAGGATATTTGACCGAGAGAATAACATGCACAGCAATAAAACATAAGCACAACACAAGAGACAAGAGACACAAAGAATTTTCCTCAGGGAAACCATAAAGGAGAAAACCCCGCAACTTCCTTAGAGATAAAATCAGCACCAAAATAGAAAATCCCCAAGACAGTAAGTGATCTCTTGACAACAGCAGTCTCTCTCTCTCTCACTGAGAGAGTTTCTTCTCTCTCACTCATGTGCCCCAATGAGTGAGTGTGTGTGTATGAGTATCTTAAATAGAGAGGCTCTCACTCTCTATTTAAATTATTTCATTCACTTGGAACCCACTCCAACATGTTGGCCTCACTTAACAATTACTTACTAGAGCTGACATCTCTAGGAGTGTCTAATAACCCCAGTTCCTCACCACTTGTGGGGACTTTGCCTCCTCTGACCAATAGGAGGGTAACACAATGGTGGGGACTATTTCCCTGACTTACAATGACTCACCTACGGTCAAATTCACTAGGATAGTCTAATAACCCAAGGGCCCCACAACTGTGGGGACTTTAACCCTTGACCAATAGGAGGGTTACCCACAATGACTTGACATGAATTTCTCATTATAAAAACTTCCCAGAATAAACATCGGGGTATGACATGACTCAAATACATTACAATACATCCTGGAATAAACATCAGTTTACAATACATAAGAAATACAGATGAATACATTCCAAAGTTACAAATACATCAACAGGAACGGGGTCATTCCCAAGTGATTCACTCATCTAATATAGAGGTTAGATATGCTATGAATTTTTAATGTTGTTTATTTTAGTGTGTATGTTTCAGCCATTAAATGAGCTGCAATTTCCAAGTATGAGGTTCTTGATTGCCTACTTCATTTCCTAGATTAAAGTGTTGGTTAGATTATGCCAAAGTTTATATTATATGTTCTAACCCTAGATGTTTTCATTTTCCCTGTCAAAATTCTTTTAAGGGTTAGATTCTAAGTTATAAACCCTGGGCTTTAATTTTATTTCCTATGCTAGATATATCCAAGGTTTTGTTCCTTTAGCTTACTTCTGTAATTTAATTCATGTTTTCAAGATTATCAAGGGTTTGGTAATTTTAGGTTTTACTTATGTATTGTCTTCTACAACTTTAATATTGTTTTCTTACAAACTAAGGATTATATTGGTTGCATCCCTAGCTATTTATTTACCTATTTACTCTACGAACATATGCCATATTGTTAGCAGAGTCATGTTTAAATAAAACACTGAGTTTAGATCTAAGCTTGAAGTGAAACCTAGATTTAAATTACCATTAACTAAGTATAATAGAAAGAAACTAATCAGTATACTATATATATATATATATATATATATATATATATATATAGTATCAGGTATAAATTAGAATACATAATTCTAATCTATCAACATTGTTTTTCCATCCAAGAATAAATATCAAACATCAAATGACCAAATCGGTTTCCATAATAAAACCACAATATAAATGCATACACAGTAACCAAATACAACCACATAATTATACAAGATATTGCAGTATCAAATCTTGTGGGCACTTAAGCCCCAAATTGCAACTCATACAAATAATAAAACCTCGTTACCATAAATGACTGAGGATCGGATCGTGTGGGGTCTTTAAACTTTATAACAAAGCCACACTATATTATTTACACACATGCTATAGAAAAAAACTTAAAATCTTATAGAGAGGTCTTAAGACCCTTTACAATTTATATACATTGTAATCACGGCCCTTAGCCCCATACTTAAAAAGCTGTCAAAATTTTAACCTACAGCAAAGTTTTTCCATGCAGGGTTTACACCCACGGTATTCTTTGCATTTGTTTTTAAATACACATTAATTAATAAAAAAGTAAGTATGCACCCATCTATGCCATCGCAGCTACGATGGTGAGTGCCAATGCCATTCATAGCGTGGCCCCAAAATCCATCAGCACTGACTGTTTAGCCATCTACTTAACTAGTCCAACCAATGAAGGAGAATGCCACACACAACACAAGTATAATAACCATTGAAATAAACATAGTATAAATACATTTATAAACAGTCTTATAAAGCCATAATCAAGTTTACACAGTTGTTTCCATTGGCCATGGAACCATTGCAAGCAATGGTGCTGCCCTAGATTTTATCATAAATCGAAACACGATTTACACAATACACACAGAGCTTGTCAAAAGTACCAAGGCTCCCATCGTTGATAACAACAACATAATATTACAAATCCAAATCTTTATAAACTTGTTCCTGAAGGCCATCAAAACCCCACAACAAAACCCAAGTATGTCCCTGCCTAAAAATGTAGAGTTCTTCGAGACAGAGTCAACCCCAAACTAAAACGCATCTATTGGAACCAGACTCAAGCAAACCCCAACCAGGGACGAGTTAAAAATCAGTCTCAACCATAAATCCAAGAGGTGACAAGTGAAGACTTGTTAATAGGCTTACTGTAAGGTATGGCTTTTCCCATGACTTGTCTTCAAACTAAGAACCATGCCCCTCCTTGCCATCCCCATAACCTACAACCACAGCATGATAACGATAATGAGAAGTATGAATCATGAGTATGCTACAAACGAACAACGAATGATGTGAAACCCAAACATTTTGCATACCTTTCATCCTCATGGAAGTCGCATACTCTATACTGCGCAGAGGCAAAGGGAAGGCAACGAAACTACAAATGACCAAACCTTGTCATGGAGCCAAGCCCTATGTTGGGCTGCCACACTTTCCAACTTGCATTAAAGGCACCAAACTGGTGTCCATTAATGACCCCCAAACCCACTTTTCTATAGTTCATAATCGATTCAATATTGAATGCCTCGATTTCATGAAAATTTATAAACTTCGTGAACTATGTTATAATTTCACCACCCCAATTTTAATACAAGTCATAAGTTATCACATACATCGCATAAAATAGGATTTATACCTTAGGACTATGCTCATCGAGTTATTTAGGCTCTAAGCCTAAGACCATGGCACATGCAATATGACATGGTATGTTGCTAAGTATAAAGCAAAGTTTTATGTTTAACAAAAGAATTATGAACCTGTAAAAGCATAAAGTGAAAGTTTATGTTATTGCTTTTCATAAAATAAACATATAATACAAATATGCTATGGTATGAACAATTGATAATAATTACACCATGAATAATAAGTTCCATTAAATAACAAGATTGTGTCATACAATAATAGGTGTGGTATTGACCATGTCACTAACACAAGTCTGTAAATAACAATAATAACAACCAGTAGATGTCACTAGTTGCAAGTACGAGTACTAGCGATCAAATGCTCAACACTCTGTAACATGTTTTTCGTAGCTAAGTACACCTGCATATAAATAGGATAAGAGTGCATTCGTTCAACAGAACTAAGTAAGCCTATTAGACAAGTAGAAACTTTTACCTCTCAGGAAGTTACATGTGAGAACTAGTCCTGCCACTCCACCCACTTTGGTTCCAAAAACAAACTTAAGTTAGAATCATGTATACAATGGTAAGCATATGTAAAATAACAACGAAGTACATAATCAAAGTATCTAACATACACAACAATGTGTAACCATAAGAATAACATAGTAATTAACATTACGACATCATAAGTAAACATAAGTAATAATCAAATTGAAAGTAAGGAGGTAGGATGTAAGAACAAATTACGACAAACCAGTAGTAGAAATAGAGTATGACACATTCTGCAAGATCAATAATGTCCAGAATAGGTAGTTT
Organism: Pseudotsuga menziesii; assembly: GCA_001517045.1. Classification (NCBI taxonomy): domain Eukaryota; kingdom Viridiplantae; phylum Streptophyta; class Pinopsida; order Pinales; family Pinaceae; genus Pseudotsuga; species Pseudotsuga menziesii. The sequence continues at coordinate 160,816 of LPNX011029707.1, forward strand.
TAAATAGCCTAATAAAAAAAAATTATTTTCAATTTTTGGGGACATTACATAGATGGTAATGGTATGCTAGATGATGTTAGATGATATTAGATGTGAATGTTCATGTTTTCTAGATGTGTATTGAAAACAATTCCTCCAATTCTATATTGTGTATAGACATCACACATATTAAATTGTGAAAAACATCATGCATATTTATTTTGAAAAATTATGAGAGGTGTTTATAAAAAAACATCAAGGATAACTTGTTCCTTAAAGACAAGTTATTGTCATATTGCTACCATTAATGTACAAAAATTATGAACTTATATTATAAAATAAAATGGAGAAGGATTTGGCATGTCATATCTTAATTATATTTAAACTAATTAATTTTTAAAATGATTTGAAGGAATGTATATTTTGATCGCAAGGTATCATTTCTGACGTGATATATTAGAAAACGCCTAGTTGAGGACCCACTTTGGTGTTTTGATTAGATATCCATATTTACATATTAGAAGCTTTAATCATGATGAGGATACTCGAAGAATTATTGTCAAAGTAATGCATACACCAAAATTTTAATTTAGAAGCCGCCCTTTTCCACCAGGTTGCATAATGCACGTGCTAAGGACATGAGATAATAATGATAGAGGAAAATATTTTGCCTAAAATAATTATTTTATAAACTTGATCCTAGCTACTAACATACCACATACAGCATTCATGTTATGCTCTTTGAAAAAATTGGGAGTGACAAACATTAGCCTAAGAAGAATACTAAGAGAAATACTTATATTATTCTTAATGATAGTATAAAGTAAATAATAATATATATTTTATCTAAATCTAACAAATATAAAAATAATAACAATAATGGTAAACATTATGTTTCCTTTCTTATGTTTGATTATGGTTGATTGTATTTTAATAATAACAATAATGGTAAACATTATGTTTCCTTTCTTATGTTTGATTATGGTTGATTGTATTTTTATTATGATTACTATATGAAAGTCCTATCTAATAGAGGAAATTTCAATTCAAAATGGGCCTCGTAAAAAAAATCAATAAAATAATAGTTAAAATAATAAAATAATATTTATTAATTTTGGAGGAAGAAAAGAAAAAAACTATTTTTTTGTTTGTATTTTCGACATATCTCCCCATGT
>LPNX011029707.1:162019-189281 GCA_001517045.1 Pseudotsuga menziesii
ATGCAGAGTTAAATTTCTCATCCAACGAGTACCCACTCGGCATACTTTGATGGACCTCGCTACCCCAAAACAAGAAATACTTGAAAAAATGTGATGGTGATGTCATCATCACGTTTTTCAGGTATTTCTTGTCTTTGGGGTAGCGGGGTCTGTAAAAAGTATGCCGAGTGGGTACTCGTTGGATGTGGAATTTAATTCTCAATCCAATGAGCTCTCGTGATCGAAATTTGGGTAAAAATACAGGGAGATATGTCGAAAATACAAACAAAAAAAGTAGTTTTTTTATGATACCTATCCCCAAATTTATATTAAAAAGGTGTTTAAGACCTATACGGTATATCAAATTTAAAGCAATTTCATTGGCTAACACATGATGACATGGAATTTGAGTTAAAGATAAAAGGCCCATTTTGAGTTGAAATTTCTTCTAATGTGCACACACGGTGAAAGCCTTCAATAATAGATGTTATACTCTGATTGACTCAGTATGGGTTGAGCATGGTTGATAATGACTGACTATAATTTGTCATGTATGAATATGGTTTGAGCATGAACATGTTTGACTATTGTTGATTGTGTTTAACCATGGTTGAAAATGTTGGGTTGTGGTTAACCATGTTATAATATGGCTAACCATGCTAGACCATGGTTGACCACATTAGTGCATTGTTGACCATGGTTCATAGTAGTTGATTATTGTAGACTTTAGTTATTCGCAGTTGAAAAACAATTTCCTTTTGTTGGCTATGGTAGATTATGGTTAAGAAATATAACCATGGGTAATAATGTTTGAGTATGAAAAACTATGGTTTAACATAATTTGAACATTGTTGACCACAATTGCATATGGTTAACCATGTTTAACAATGAAGGAACTAGGTTTATAATGGTTTACCCTATTTGAATCTGGTTGACCAGGGTTTGAGTATTATTGAGTATAGTTGATGATTGTTTAGTATTATTGACCATGGTCAAGTATGATTGACCATGGTTAAACCTAAGGTTGACAATGATTGAATATGGTTTATAATGTTTGGAAATGGTTTATCATGTTTGAAAATGGTTAACTGTGGTTGATAAGACTAAAATGGATTTTGGCTAGCCATGGTTGACTATTTTCAACTAAGGATAGCCATGGATAATAATGTTTGAGTAGGGAATTGTATGGTTGAGAAATTTTTGAAAATGGTTGACAATAATTGTATATAGTTAACCATGTTTGAATGTGGATCATATTGGTTTATAATGGTTGATCATGTCTCATTATGGATTACCCTCGTTTGAGCATCATTGATTATGCTTGACAATTGTTGATTTTTATTAGCCATGCTTTATTATGGTTGACCACAATTATCCTATATGACCCTAAGGTTGATCATGATTGACGAGATGGTTAACAATGTTTAAATATAGCTGATCATATTTGGTAATGTTTGGTAGTGTTTGGCATTGGTTGATTATGACTAATAATATTTTACTTTAGTTGAATTTGGGTAAGTTTTATTGACTATGGTTGACTATGTTTGATCATGGGTGACTATGGAATTGTCCATGTTAAACTATTGTCAAGTATAATTGAATTTAGTTTATCTTAGTTGACCAACTTTTACTATGGTTAACTATAGTTATTCATGTTTAGATTTATTTACTTCGGTTAAATTTTGTTGTAGGTTGACTAGGTTCACTTTGGACAACAATGGTTGGTTTGAAAAAAGTTGAATAGGAATAATGTAAGAGGTTGATTTTAATATTATGTCATGTTGGGATAGTATTGCTAGTTTCAAAAAGTTGTGTTTTAGCATTAAGAGGTTGACTTAAATATTATATATTACATTATTGTAATGTGAAGATGTTGGCTTCAATATTTTGTTACATTGTGACTTGAGAAGAGGATGGACTTAGTACTAAGTCAAATATGATGTTATGGTTTTTCATTATAATGTTAATCTTACATGATTTATGTAGAATCACATCATTGCTTAATTTTTTTATCACATTCCAATGTTTTTCAAGGGTTATGTCTCATTGTTATATTCCTGTAGGGTTATATTACATGGTGACATTCCTTATTGCTTAGATACAACTACTACAATAGTCAACTAGTAGAAGTATGCAATATTGCAATACTATATCACGTTGTGTGCATAAGAAGTTGATAATATGGTTGAGTTAAATGATATATGATAATGTTACACTTTAAGAGAAATAATTTAAGACGTTGAGTTAAAGATTATATTGCATTGTGACATGAAGAGGTTTCCTTCAATATTATGTCAAAATTGACATTATGGTTAACTTAAATATATCATGTCATACAATTTAGAGGTTGAAAAGAATATTATGTTATATTATAACATAAAGACAATGAATCCAAAATTATATCACATATGACATTAAGAGGTTCAATTAAATAAAATCTCACATTGTAGTGTTATGTGTGATCATAATAGTACATAACATAGTGACATTAGGAAGTTGACATCAATATTGTGCCAAATAGTGACATTAAGAAGTTGATAAGGTGGTTGAATTCAATGTGACATGACATTACATCATTCGAAGAGAAATGCATAATGAATCCAAAATTATATGAGATGTTACATTAAGAGGTTCAATTAAATAAAATCTCACATTGCAACATTATGTGTGATCATAATAGTACATGACATAGTAACATTAGGAAATTTAAATCAATATTGTGCCAAATAGTGACATTAAGAAGTTGATATGGTAGTTGAATTCAATGCGACAAGACATTACATAATTTGAAGAGAAATACATTAATAAAACGGTTGACTTTAATGTTATCAAATACTGCATCATTTCAAGTGTAATAATTGAAGACGTTATGTTACACTACGACAGTTACATTTGTTGACATATATCTAATTGCTCCTTAATGGTTATGTTATATAGAAAACTTCATCAATGTTTTTTTCATACTGTGGCATTTATTAAGAGTTTTATTCGATTGTGATGTTCACAATGGCTATTTCATATTGTGACATTTATTTAAGAATACTTCTGTGGAATTGTTACGTTTGTTGATGGTTTTGTTGTATTGTGAACTTCATCAAGGGTTATGTCATCATGCTCCTCAAAGGTTGTGTTTGATTGTGGAATTCCTCAATGTTAATGTTGGATTTGTTACTTTCATCTTCGTTGACTTATGTAGGATTGTTATATTCCTCAATGATTGTGTCGCATTGTGATGTTCATAAATGATTATTTCGCATTGTGGCACTCCTCAAGGGTTACGTTGGATTGTGACATTCGCAATGGTTATTCCACATATTGATGTTAATCTTAATTTTCTTATGTCAATTTGGTATGTTCCATAATGGTTATGTCACATTGTGACATACATCAAGTGTTTTGTCACATCGTAACATTTGTTAAGGGTTATGTTTGATTGTCATGAACTACATAATGGTCACACACAATCCCTACAATACATAGTTATAGTATACAATGATGCAATATTATATCAAATTGTGACATTGAGAGGTTGATCTCAAGATTATATCACATTGTGGCATGAAGATGTTTACTTCAATATTATGTCACATTTGCTACATCAAGATGATGCCTTCAATATTATGTCACAGTGTGACATTAAGAGGTTTTATTAACCATTATTTTAGGTTATAACATTAAGAGATTGACATAAATATTATGTCACGCTCTAACATTAAGTGGGTGAATTCAAAATTGTGCCAGATTGTGACTTAATAGGTTCACATCAACAAAATGTCTCATTGTGACATTATGTATCCATGACTATAATATTATATAACATTGTGACATTAAGTGGTTGATTATATGGCTGACTTCAATGTTACATGACATTGTGACATTTCAAAAGAAATAATTCAAGAGTTGGATTCAATATTATGTTTGACTATGACATTCCAAAGTAATTATATGGTTCAGTTCAAAGCTACTTCACATTGTGAAGTTTGATGTTTATAATATGATCATTGAGAAGAAGTAGGAAAACTGCGTTAGATGGATTAAGTTCTCTACATGTCAAGCCACATAGTAGGGATCTTAATCCAGAGAAATGTTTCATGAGATCCATGTTTTGAGCATACCCAATAATCAATAGAAAATTAGGTTTTAGAGAATGAGTTTTTAAGATGAAAACTAATTAAGGTCAAGAATATTCAAGCCAACTCAAAGAATTCAACCCTCGAAAATAGTTAAAAATTATTTGGAAATAATGAATTTTAAAATTTAGATTTTTTATACTAATCCTAAAGAATTTTTTAATTACTAAAAGAACCGACCCTTAAACAATGATACACTAACTTAAATTGAAAATAAAACAACAATTAATGATTAAACCTAGTCTTAATTTTAATACACTAGCTTAAGATATTGAAATTGCAAATTTAATTACTCTAAAATATTAACCTTAACATTATAATTAATATTAATACTTTAATGTAAAAGGTATAATAATTAATTACTAATCCTAACAAATGTAGAATCTAAAATAATGGTTTTTATTCCATAAAAAATACCAATCCTACAAAAAGCATCCCTTATTTTTTAATTTGAATTAATATTAAAGGAACTAACCCTAATAAAGGTGTTAGGGATTACTTTATATTTTTCAATTTTCTATTAAAATACAAAAACTAACCTAATAAAGAGTTAAAACTAATCACTTCCTCAATATAATATTCATTTAAATAAATTTAATTAGTGCTTAACTATGTAATATCCCATTTTTTACTTGGAATGTGTTTAACTGTAATCATGTAAATGATTTAAATATGCTAGTATGGATTCTTAGTGTGGAGATAAACACCAAGGCCAAGATAGTGAATGGATAGGCATGTATGATGTATATATTGATATTGGATCATTTGGTTGACTTGTCATGCAAACTTGAAATATGTAAATACTTAGCATAAATAATAAAATGGTCCAACATGGATATGTAAAGAGCACCAAAGGGGGTATGATTCCACGAGAGGGGAAGAGGAAAGGGAGCCAATGGGAGACCAAATCCTTTTCTACCAAGTGTCAACTTTGGATATCATCTAAGTTCTATCATGTGAGTTGAATACATCAATTATCTCCTTCTTGAATATATTGAATGCATGTATAAGGTTGGTGGGAAAATTGACCTCATGAAGTTATTGAAGCATTGGGTTGATTGTGCTTTGGTGACAGTTTTTTTAGTTTCCAAGAGACATTTCTCCGAGGGTAGAAGCAATACCAGTTGTCTTTTCACCATTTTATCTTATTTACCTTGGAGAAATCCTCATTTTTTTCGATCGATTCCCTGATTCATGAGAGAATATCCACATTATGTAGAGCTCTGTATTACTTTTCATGACTATGTATAACATAAGAATTTGAATTAAGCACAATGATAATGATTTGGAAGGGAAAAATTGAGTGTTGTAGGTGAGAAAAGAGGCTTGGAAAACTAGGGAACCTTTCTAATTGTGTTCAGATGCTCATAGATTCTTGAGAAGCCATGAATTTAGGATACAAATGGTTCTCCAATAACATTTAGAAGATTGGTATTCTTCTATGCATACACTGGAATTACTCGACAAGATGGATCACCCAAGAGCATCGTGGATTTCTGAAGAAAATGTGTGAGCCAAGAAGGGTGTTGTATGCAGAAAGTATTGTGGAAGCTGAAGTGAACGCAATTTTTAAACCCACAATGAATCGAATAAGCCATGAATAATTGAAAACTGACAAATACTGTTGATGAAATTATTATTTCTCCCAAGATGCCTCTTCATATGGAAATGTTTTCCACCTATTGAGATATCCCTTGAGTGTTTGAGAATGAAGTGTTCTTTATCTGGCTGCAATGATTGCCTCTAGTTCCAAAATGACCCTTCCTTCGTCATCTAACATATGAAGTACTGTCTACACCGTTTGATGTTTCCCCAACATTTTTTTGAGACATGATACTTGGAAGACATTGTGGATGTGAATTTTATTAGGTAAGTGTAATTCATACACAACTTGACTGATATTCTTGGTGATCTGGTATGGTCCATATAAGTTTTGGTCCAACTTGTTTTTTCCTCTGTGTTTCAGAGATACCTATTTATAGGGTTGGAGTCTTACAAACACCCAATCTCCTATTTTAAATTCTCTCTTTATTATGTGTTGATCCGCTTGTTTGCTCATACGTTTTTGTGCCATGACTAAGTTATCCTTGAGTAAGCTAATCATTTTTTGAGTTTTCTTTAGTTAGTTCTTTACTTCTGGAACATTAGTGTCATTTAGAACCAACTCCTTCCAATTTGGAGGAATAGCCATCTAAATATTGGAAGGGGGTTACTTTTGTGGAGGTGTGGTACCTTGAGTTGTACCTCCATTCTTCTAGGTAACCATTGAGATGAGTGGTTTTGATTATCTATTACGAAACAATGTAGATAGGATTCTTAACATTTATTTATGATTGCAGTTTGGCCATCTGTTTGGGGGTGGTAAGTTGAGCTCATATTGAGTGATGTGCCCACTTGTTTGAAAAATTCCCTCCAAAATTTTCCATTAAACTTCGCATCTTTGTCAGTAACAATGACCCTTGAGAAGCCATGTAATTTGTAGATATTATTGCAAAATATATGTGAATTTTTTTTTGTCGTGTATATCATTTTTATTGCCATGAAGTGTGTAAATTTGGTTAATCGATCAACCACTACAAATATTTTGTCCTTTCCTTTCGATGGAGGTAACCCATTGATAAACTCCATTGATATCTCTTCCCATTTCTGGTTGGGAATGTGTAGGCATGAAGTAACCTCGGGGTTAAAATATTTTTTATTTTGTTCGTTTGGCATTTGTCACATTCTGCCACACGTGTCTGGATATATTTTTGCATCCCCTTCCATAAAAATGATTTACTTGAATTATAGTAAGATTTGAATAATCCCGCATATCCTATGACAGGGGAATCATGGGATTCCATCAGTACCTTAGCGTTTAATTTAGAATTCGAGTTTAAATAAATCCTCGCTTTATACCAATGGATATCGTTTTTCCATTCAAACTTTGGGTCGTGATTGGAATTGTTAATTATAGTGCTTGTTTATGGGTCCTTAGCATATTCACTTCATATTTCATCTAGTCATTCTAGAATTATGAATGAAATGGAGTAAGAGGTCATATCCTCATCTTTTTTTGAGATTGCATCTGTGACTACATTTTCATTCCCCCTTTTGTGTTCTATTTCTATGTCAAAAGAAACGATTTTTTCTATCCACATATGTTGTTTTTTGGACAATGTTTTATGTTGATGTAGGCATTGAAGACTATTTTGGTATGTGCAGATCATGAATATGATTGCCAGGAAGTTTTGTCTCGACTTTGCTAATGCCTACACAATGGCCAATATTTCCTTATTGTATGTAGACTTCAATAGTTCTTGCTTATTTAATTTTCTTCTCTCAATGTCTATGAGGTGTTCATCTTGCATTAGTACAACTCCCAACCAATAACCTGAAGCATCACATTCTATTACAAATTGCTTGGAGAATTCTAGGGTAGCTAGTACAGGTGTGGAGGACATAATTCCTTTCAAAGCTTCAAAACACTTATCCGCTTCTTCACTCCGCTAGAATGGATTCATTTTTAGAAGGTTGGATAAAGGTGTGGTTATGTGCACATAATTTTGGATGAATCTTATGTAGTATCCAGTTAGCTCAAGGAATCCCCTTAACTTGGAGATGTTAGTGGGTTTGGTCCATTTTGTGATTGATTTGATTTTTTCTGGATCCACCTTGAATCCTTCTTTAGATATTACATGACCAAGAAAGTTCACTTCTTCAATATCGAACATACATTTGTACATATTGGTGTTGGGCCCAGAAATGGCCCCTTTTTGACCACCCTTATCTACCTCTTTTTTCCTCATCCTACTCTATTATGCATGCTAAACATATGTTTTTCCCTCACTTGGTCCCTGAAGTCATACATGTATGGTTAATCATTGTCTTATTTTATTAATGCTTAGGATTGTGGTAATTAGGGCTCTACATCTTAAATTATGCTAACATATGGTGGTTTTATAAAGATAATTTGAGATGTAAGGAATACAGATGTAGCGGGATGAACATGCAAAAGGAGGGATGGACATTCATTGCTGAGTTGATCGCCATCCATTCCATCGTTGTCCAAGGAGCGTTGTCCAAGTGTATTATTCCACGTGTGTTGTACAAGGGTAGCTGCAATAGACTGCAACATATTTTGAGGCAATAGTGCGTCGCTGCTCAAAATTGGCTGCAATCCATGGATTATATTCTCAATTAATCATGATTATTATTTCTGGCTCGAATAACAACTTCCCTATATCTTCTACTCTCATCTTTCCATGACTGTAACAACTCATTGTAATTAGGGCAGACTGAAGATCAGATATCTTCATGGCTACCCGATAATAGTAGGAAGATGTTATGATTGTAATTGTATAAATAATGGGAACTATTATGAGCCTGGAGTTGAAAATTTAACCAAATTATTGTATCAGCTATGATTAAGGTTGCGTGTTCATCTGTCACTTTTTATTGCAAGGAGTTTGATTCTTCAGATCTCGGTGTTTTAACGTGTGTTACTTCCAGCATCTCTATGTGAAGGATGAGCTCGCCTTCCCATAGGGATTGCTAAGTTAATTAGGTATTGTATTTATTCTCTTGTGTGATTTTGTGATAATTTCCTTTATTTACAGTAAGCTGCAATAGTTATCGATTTACCGTGTGTCATTTGAATAATCAGTAATTGCATCTCCTGTAAAACTGCAGTGGCGTGGTGTGCCAGTCGAATGTATAGGTTAACTGTCTTTTATGCAATTGTGTGATAGCTGTAACAACCCTGTTCATCCCTAGTTCTTTCAATTGTTGTTTTCTTTAGATCTTTGCAGTTTGTTCCTTCTCATTTATAATTGTAGAATTTCATTCATGTACTTTGAATTTCTAGAGTAGCTGAATTTAATTCATGTACTTTGGATTTCTAGAATAACTAAATCAGGGTAGTCGGATGGATGTTTAGATGGTTTGGTAATCGGGGATTTTACTTTTTGAAAAAGTAATCTAGATGTTGTTTCCTTAATCTTTCAATTCTAGATTAAGAATCATAGGAGGTACTTGTGATTGCATTATTGAGAAAGTAAATTAGATTAAGTGGACTATGGGATGAGTGTGGCTGAACAGGAAAGTAGGATCATTTACTTACATCATCATCTACTTAGTGTTTAAAGCATATATAGTGCATATTATCCCTGAAATAAGAGACTTCCTTGGGTTGACAATTTATATTGAACACTTTGTATGTTGGCTTTAATTACTTGCATATAGGGTGCCCAAGATTTTGGCACCATTACTGGGGAGGATAAGTATTAGACATTATTGTAGCTACATCTAGTAATTATCTTTATTCATTCTTCGTCAGTTTTTTTTAAGTTTGCATGTTTTGGGTTGCATGAATACAAGAAGGGTACAATGTGACCATCTTATAAATCCCAGAACCCCACAGAACACTACCATTGCAGGTGGTCAAGGCCATGGGAAAAATATAGAATTGGGGAGAAGAACATTCATTGATGACCCGGTTGATAGAACCAGTTATTCTACTAGGGCTCGCTATCAGGAAACACCCATCAGAAGAAGTCTTGTCACCCCTGGAGTGGCAACGTCAGTCTCTATAGTGAAGAACACATGAGGAGTTGCAACATCCTCAGATACCCCTACAGAGGAAGACATAGTTAGTACTACAGGATTGGATGATTGAGATTTGATCTATCACATTAACGGGAAGGTTGTGACTATATAGGAGTGGACACAGTTCCATCAGAAATTCAACAATCACTGGAAGGATGAAGAGAATAAAACAGAATAAAATATGAGTAACAGACGTGATCCCGAAGAGGAAGAAGCAATCAGAGAAAATCATCATCATGAGGGTAATTCCCTACCTAAAGGGACAGTGGCTACACTTCAGTTCCCAATTCAACAACCAGAAGGGATAGCCCCCTTGAAAAATATATCGCCATCGATGTTTCCTCTCTTTTATGGAAAACCGACAGAGGATCTAGACGAATTTGTTTTTGAATTTGACATCCTCTGTCGCAGCTATGACTACACCACCAATGCACAGAAGTTGAAACTCTTCCTTGCCACTCTGAAGGACAATGCATTACATTGGTTTATGATCCTAGGAGGTGGAACTGTCACTAATTGGGATAGGATGAAATAGGTGTTCCTAGAGAAATATCAAGAGTATTGGAATACCAAGGATAAGAGAGAAGAACTGTTTAAAATGGTACAGAAGGACGATGAAAGTCTGGAAGATTTTGTCGAAAGGATTTTATATAATATGCAGAGAGCTGGATAGACTAATATCGGGTTAGATGTGCTCAAAATAATCCTACTTCTAGGGATTAGGGATGATTTCCTAGACATGTTAAAACTATTAGGAAAGGGGGATATCTCCAAGGAGTCCTCTAAGAAGATCATGGAATTGTGCAAAAGGTATTCTACGGGATCTTCCAGGAATAATAGATGGGACAAATGGGGCAAATTAGAACATGATTTCTTTGACAGAATGAAAAAGTCATCTAATGGAGGAGCCACCCATGCAAAGATAGGAAATCTCCTCGAAAAATTCAAAATAGAAATGATGAGCTCCATCTCCTCGAAAATAGATGTCCCGAGGGACAAGAAGAAACAAGTAGTATAGGATCTCACACTAGGTGTATTCTGCCGTAGATGTAGGAAGAACCACTCTTTGAAGGAGTGCCCGCTCGACAAGGTAGAAGTGTGTCAGTTGTACGAGCTGAACCATGACACAAAGAAATTCCCTTCACTACCTCAGGTGAAGGCTATTCTGCAGGCATCAACTCCAGAGGTGGAACTAGCTTACTTTATTGCATAGAAAAATCCTTGGAAGCCTCGAAATCAAGGTATGACTCCAGGCTTGTTTCCATTTTTGAATAACTTGAATAATTGGAACAATATGCATCATATGAATACACAATTCCCTTCATCTTATTCTAATCCTCAATGGTACCTGTTATCACTCCAAGAAACCCTTTGTGGTTGTAGACCAAAGGTTCTTGGTAACTTAAGAAATGAATGGATCAATAGGTGGATCAATGGGATACTAAGAAAGCACAATGAAGAGATTAACTTATCAGAATATCTTAATGAACCAGTGCTTTTAGAAACTGTCAATAAGATACAATATAACAGGAAAAGGTATGAAGAATACTATTTAGATAACCAAGTACATGGAATGCAGGGTCATAGATAACCAAGTACATTAGGAATGCAGGGTCATACTAAACAATAAGGAATCATCTGATATTCATGAGCCACATAAGAAGGTACAGTTCTTAGTAGCTAAGACGAATAATCAAACTACAGAGATATGAAATACATGAAAAAGTCTGATAACAGTAGCAAAAGAAGACTGTGATTTGTATTAAGATAAGCAATCAAGTACATAGGCCAAATTGTCTCCAAGCTTGAACCCTTTGTTCTCCAAATGTCTTTGGCTTTATAGCCTTACAAGATCAAATCTAGATCCATAAAAAATGGATCAAATTTTCCAAAAATAGTCAAACCAACAAGTGTAGGATGAGATCCTATAAAAGTGGATCTAGAATGCTAAAATTGGAAAGTCAAAAATAGGAAAAAGATCCTATCCAATGAGTCAAAATCTATCTTGACAGCCTTCATATCCTCCAAACTCTTTGATAGGTGTAGAAAACCTTCCAAGGATGATGAATCATCATGAGAAATTTGAATTTGCCTCTTCTGGCAAAAATACAGTATTTCTGCTCATTAACTAGTCCACCATTTTCACTTTTCAACCTTCTTAACCATCAAATACATCAAGATAAAGTCTTAAACCTGATTTATTTAATTATTATACATCATTAGAAACCAACTTCGAGAGATTTGGTTGAGAAAAAGTCAAATCTGAGCGAAAACACTAGCTTGCTGCCCTGTAACAAGTTTGCAAAACAATTTCCGACACGTGATATTGCGGGGAGATTTTGAATGCCTTCCTAAGCTTCAAATCCAAATATTATTGCACCATTGGATAGCTTAGGATTTGTAGATGTCAATCGACTATTCGAACATGCGAAACGGACATTCCAAGGCTGAGAAAACTGATTTTTCCCAAAGGCAGTTTTTCTGAAATTCTACAGGTTTCGGCAGTTAAGATCATTTTTCACAGACTGCCTTAGCTGCCGAAAACGACCCGTTTCGGCAGTTAACTAGACTTCCACAGACAAGCTTAGCTGCCGAAAGCTGAGATTTTGCATTTTGAAGACTAAGACTTAGATGAATGATTTTTCCAATTTTACATCTCAGAAATAGAGCATCTAATCTACTCTAAAAAATTTTGAAATGAATTTTTTGACTCGTTTTTATCTCTTCAAAATTAGAAAAACAATGGTGGTCATTTTGGGAGATAACAGTACCCCTCTCAACCTTCAATGCAAAATTTTAACTCCTAGAACCCCTGGGCATAGCCATCACAGCCACCAAACCAACAAAATTCTTGGCCTCCTGGATGGAGGAATTTCCATCTAGGGAACACATTTCCCCATAGCCAACCCCCTCCACAGCTTCCACATCAAAATTTTCCTCAACAACCATACCCTCCTCAATATCCTCAGCCTTATCAGCAATTGCAGTTGCAACTCTAGAATAATGTTGTCCCCAATATGCCGATACAACCTCAGTTGCTTGCTCAACCTAACCTTAACCCAAATAATAAAGCAGTCTGTCAGTTTGAGACTGTCAACATGCCTACTTACTCCCTTACTCCTGTATCCTACAATGATATCCGCTTACGTTCAGGAAAGGTAGTGGAGCCTTTGATCATTGAGGATGTTCCATCCTCTGTCCATGAAGAAGGGATGAATCCACAGTATTTATCCAATATAGTGACCCCCATTATTGAATACGATGAACATGCTACTAATAAGATGGATGATACATAGAAATACACATTTATCAACACATATCCTACACAGTTGATTAGGGAACCATCATACCTTGAAAGATTAATGTTACCAAAGGTAGTGGGAAAACCTCAGTTTAACCTCTTAGGAGAGTTAAAAAATCTTTATGTTAAAATTCCCCTCCTTCAGGCCCTTCAAGAGGTACCTATCTATTCCAGAACTGTTCGAGATATGTGTACAAGGAAACCGGGAAGGAAACCTAGGGATCCTCCCACTGTTCATGTCATAGGGAAATTATCTACATTAATAATGGGAAAAATCATCTTGGCCAAATACGACGACCCTGGGAATCCCAAATACGATGACCCTGGGAATCCCACTGTCATTGTGCATATTGGGCACACATAGATACCCAACGTACTGGTAGACTTAGAAGCTACAATTAACGTTATGACTATTGAAATTGTAAGAAAACTTGGGCTCACTAATCTCAGGCCAACTCCCAGTGTTTTAGAACTGGCAGATAGAACCACTATTAAACTTGAAGGAATCTTGGATGATCTCATTATCTTAGTTGATTTTTCAGAGCACCCTGCTGATTTCTTGGTTTTACAACCTAAGTCATAGCGAGGAGGACACCCATTGATCTTGGGAAGGCCCTGGTTAGCTACAGTTGATGCTTGCATCATCTGTCGATCTGGGTCTATCACCATATCAGATGGAACCGAGATAAAGAACCTCACTCTCTATCCTCCAGCTCAACCGAGCTTAGAAGCTGAGACCCCATTATGGATGGATCCAGATGAAGAAGAGGGAGTTCAACCATTATTAACGATAGGGAAGGCCTTAACTTTTAAGGATGAAACTCAAGATGATGCCATTACTAAGTTCATCAGTTAACCCACTTCTGTCAATAAGAAAATTTATCATATCATGAATGCTACTCTAGGTGAAGAGGAACAAGAAAATATCACAAAAGAGGCATTAGTAAGTGACAATCATATAGTTTTAGTGTTGAAAAATTCGAAAAGTGTTCCTGTCGTGGTAGAGTCTGGAAAAAACCTGAATATTAATCCCAACCTTTCCCTAGATGAACAAAAGCGCCTGATCAGTCTCTTAAAAAAACACAAGGGGGGATTTTCCTGGGAATACATAGACATGAGGGGTATCCCCTCTAATATGTGCACCCATCACATTTATATCAAAAGTGATTCCCTCCCTATGTACCAGCCTCAATGATGAATGAACCCCAATCTTAGGGACATAGTGAAGGAAGAAATTCAGAAAATCTTGGAAGTAGGATCTATATATCCCATTTCAGACAGCAAGTGGGTGTCTCCGCTCATAATAGTAGCCAAGAAGAATGGTAAATGGAGAGTATGTGTGCACTATAGAGAGCTAAATAAGGCAACATAGAAAGATCATTTTCCCTTTCCTTTCATCGATCAAGTACTTGACACCTTATCCAGGAAGAAGCTCTTCTCCTTCATAGATGGGTTTAGTGAGTACAATAAAATCTAGAATTCTCCTAAAGACAACGTTAAAACTACCTTCACCTGTCCCTAGGGAACTTTTGCATACAAAGTGCTTCCCTTTGGTTTATGCAATGCACCAGCCACATTTCAAAGAGCGATGATTGGCATATTTTCAGAATTAGTTAATGATAGTATGGAAATTTTTATGGATGATTTTACTCCTTATGGCAGAGATTTTGAAGAAGAATTGAAAATTTTGGAAAAGGTTTTAACTCACTGTGAATAGACCCAGCTATCTTTGAGCACTGAAAAAGTGCCATATGATGACGAGTGAGGGAGTGGTGTTGGGGCATTTTATCTCTACTGATGGCATTTAGGTGGACCCCTCTAAAATCAAGGTAATAAAAAATATACCTAATCCTGTAACTCAAAAAGAAGTGCGAAGTTTCTTGGGGCATGTTGGATATTACCGAAGATTGATAGAAAACTTTAGCAAACTTGTCTCTCCTTTGTTTTCACTATTAATGAAGGATGTGCAATTTATTTGGAATGAGGCATGCCATACATCGTTTGTTAAACTTAGGGAGAAGTTATCCACAGCTCCCATCCTAAGAGGGACCAATTGGAGGCTATCTTTTCACATTTCTTCAGATGCTTCTGATACTGCCATTGGAGTAGTTTTAGGACATCAGGATGGTCAAGCATCTTATGCAGTTTAATATATTAGTAAAAAATTAGCCCCTGCTGAACTTAATTATACTGTTACCGAGAAGGAGTTTTTATCCTTTGTTTACTCCATTAACAAATTTCGACATTATATCACTAGATATCCTACATTTCTGTAGACTGACCACTCAGCCATCAAATATCTAATGAATAAACTTGTTACCAATGCTAGGGTAACTAGGTGGCTGTTACTATTACGGGAATTTGATATTACTATTATAGATAGACCTGGAAAAGAAAATGTTGTCACTGATTTCTTATCTCATTTTACTAATAGTGATGACAATTTTCCTGTTGAGGACTCTTTTCCATATGAACACTTATTTGCAGTTTCATCTCATTCCCCTTGGTATGCAGATGTCGCTAACTACTTGGCTGTAGGAAAGCTTCCAACAAATTTGTCCAAAATAGAAAAGAGGAAAATTATTCAACAAAGTCCCAGTTATTGTTGGATAGACGGTCATCTCTTCTACATAGGTCCTAATCTTGAGATCAGAAGATGTGTAAGAGAGGATGAAATATTCCATATTTTGTAGGCCTGCCATGATGAGCCTTGTCGGGGTCATTTTGCAGACAGGAGGACGGGACACAAAGCACTGAGAATGGGCTACTATTGGCTGACCCTTTTTAGGGATGCAAAAAGATATGTCTAGTCTTGTGATAGCTGCCAGAGGATGGGCCAACCCAATATATTAGATCAAATGCCTCTTCAACCACAACTGGTGGTTGAACCCTTTGATAGATGGGCCTTAGATTTTGTTGGTCCTATCAACCCTCATTCAAGGTAGAAATCCTACATCTTGTTCTGTACCGACTACATGATGAAATGGGTAGAAGTTGTGGCTTTGGTGAAAGCCAATGACCAGGATGTCATTGATTTCTTGTATGGTGAAATATTCACCCATTTCAGAGTACCCAAGGAGGTGGTTATCGATGGAGGACCTCAGTTTGTGTCACATCCATTCAAAGATTTGCTATGAAAGTACCATATTCAGCATCAGATAGCTTCACCATACCATCCCCAAGCCAATGGCTAGGTAAAAAGCACTAACAAAGTTATTGAAGCCATTGTTACCAAGACTGTCAAGAGCTATCGTAGAGATTGGCATGATAGACTTCGGAAAGCATTGTGCGCATAGAGTACTACTTGGCACAACACTATAGGTTTCTCTCCTTATGAATTGGTGTATGGGAAAAGTGCTATCTTCCCAATGGAATTTGAAATTAAGACTTTGAAGATAGCTACCAAGGTAAGCTTAGATGTGACTGAAGTTCAGAAGAGAAGATTGAATCAATTGAATGAACTTGACGAGAATTGTTTAGCTGTTGTGGACCAGACAGTATTAATCCAGCAACAGAGATCCAATTGGCACAAGCGATTCATCAAAAAGAAAGTCTTCTGCAAAGGATACTGGGCATTATTATATGATTCAATATTCAAAATGGAATTTAAGGGTAAATTATGCACAAGATGGTTGGGCCCATACCTGGTAGATAGAGTATATGATAATGGTACAGTCCACCTGGTAACTATTGACGAGAATCGTGCACCATTATTTTCTAATGGTTGTAGGGTGCGACTGTACCATAATCCCATTTCAAAAGACTCATTCACTTCACAGATTGCAGCTAATCCAGACTACCAATTAGAACAAGGGAAGGAATCTTTGTCTACCCATGTTAGCCCTTAGTTAATCGTTGTAAATCTTACCAAAAAAAATAAAATTGTACATAAATAAATTGCTATTTTTACTATTACTATTATCTTTTCTTTTGCACTTGAACTATTTTTTTTTCTAAATAAAATGTGCAGGGAAGTGCCTAAGGAGCAGTGGTCATTATCAGGCCTATTGACCAAGGTTGTCCTTCTATAACCTTCTACCTCGAAAGAGAATTTTTTGAACAAATCTGTCGTAGCCGCAATAATGAAAACTACCTCCGTTTATTTCATTCCGCGTAGCTACAACACTGTAAAAATCCTACCCTTTACCCCTTACGTGCATCTGCAACACCATAGAACTTCCACCCTTTACCCCTTTCGTGTAGTTGTGACACCATAAAACTTCTGCCCTTTGCCCTGTTCTGTGCAGCTGCAACACCGTAAAACTTCCACCCTTTCCTCGTTCCATGCAACTGCAACACCGTAAACTCCCACCCTTTATCCCGTTCCATGCAGCTGCAACTACATCAACTTAAAGCCTTTTTTTTATTCTAGCAGCTACGACACCATTTCAATTTTTTCCATTTTCACCTTTTCCGGTAGCTGCGACATCGTTCCATGTTTCCTTTTCTAGCAACTATGACACCATTCCATTTCTACTATGTTTCACCTTTTCCATAAGCTACGGCACCGTTCCATGTTTCCTTTTCCGGCAGCTACGACTCCGCCACAATTGGCTGATTTTTCTATAATTCACAACCACTACTATGCTTAACTAGTTGATTTCTCAATGGCTTGTGACTATGACTCCTCCATTATTTGTAAAATTCTTTGCAACCGTGGTTAGCGACTCCTCGAGATCTGGCTCCAATTATGTTTTCGACCAATTTGGCATGATGGTTTTGGTTTTTCAACAGAAGAGGTTATTACAACATACCTGCAATAATGATTACACTTAAATGGCTGCACTTCACATGCTCTACTATTTCCAAAGGTCACTATTCATTGCATACTTTTGAAGGTATGGTTCTAATTATCTACTTGATTAAGTATTAACTAAGATCTAACAATATTAATCATACCTTCCTTTCTGTGCCGATTATTACACCTGCATATCGTTAACCATCCACTTGTATGACTTAATGGCTATTTATGTTATCTTATAACCTCCACCTTTCCTAGTTTGGGATAAAATTCCAAACATTCCTATGCTCTGAAACTTTCCGAATTTACCCAACTCCACTCTCAGTTGTTCATGCATACTATGTGGTTTAACCTCCATTGTTGGGATTTGTAATCTGTCATACCGAGAAACACTTATGAAGGCAAACAAACATGGGTATCCCAACTCAGTATGAACCTCCAAACACGCGAGAACTAAGAATAAATGCTGAAGGTTTCGCCATTTTTGAAGCTACGGGCTAGACCGAATTCTTCCAACACTTGGATGGGTTTCATTGTGAGACAACTCTACAATTTTCCTTGAATCTTACAGAAACCCACTCATAAGTTCAGGGGTTATATATCGAAGTATCTAAAGCTATAGTGGTTGAGGTAACTGGACTTCCTCAGGTGGGAAGAGCCTTGTTTGGATGAAGAACCCCTAATTTTGCAGCAGTACAGGATTTTCTGAGAGAAGGGGAGCACATTCAATAGTCACGGAGAGGGATAGCATTACAGTCACTGCCTCGGCCATGGGATCAAGTAGCAATTTTCCTCAAGAAGTATATCACCTATGAAGGTAGGTATCAAACAATTTATTACTCTGAATTTCCTTTATTATCTCATCTCCATCACAGGGCATTGCTAAACATTACATTTTATTTATTCAATGATTTACACCATATGGTGAGGTTTGTTAGAACAACGAAGCATCCAAACTCCTCCCTTACCCACCATGGCCTAATCAAATTAATAATTTTACAGGCCTTAGCTCAATAGAACCAAACCTGGGAGCAATTTATAGGTCAAATTCAGGAACCCGCCCTGTTTCTCGGTGTTCCAAGAGAAGAGGAAGTAGAATTACCTATACTCATGTGGCCTATTCAAAACCAAGAAGAGCCTGCTAATCAATAGTTGGGGGGAAATGAAGAGAAACAGGACTTTCAGAGTCCCTCCAATTTAGTTGGGGGGGAAATGAGATTGGATCATAGGATCAATCAGAATACCAAGCAGAACAATTGGAGGAGAATGCACATGAAAACTTTGTTGAGAGACTAAATAATCTGGAAGCTATGACAGTAGAATCTGAAACTGGAGCAGCATTAGATGCTGCAATAGTTGAATCCCAAGATATTAGAACCATGATAACAAAAGAAAACAAAGAGGTGTTGACCATTGAGTCTTCCCCTGAATGGGGAGGAACTCTTATCGAGGAAGAACAAGAAAATTTTGAAACAAAGGATATCCCTTCAACATTGGCTGCAAATCTAGAAATTTCAGTTCCACGGAGAAAAAGTAGGAGAACAAAAGAGGAAGTATAGGTATCACCACCAATAAGATTAAAAAGAACTAGGTCAGTTACCGTAGTAGAAGCAGCATAGGCAAAATGGGAAACCCCAGAAGGACAAATCGAATTCCCCATTCTGAGACCCAAATAAAATGATGTCCCACAGGAATCAGCTGCAGAAGAACCTCAAATTGAAGGACTTCTGTATGAAAATGGGCTATTAAAGGAGGGAGTACAAACACTTTGGAAGGAACTAGAAAATTGGATGGAAGCGTGCAGGAAACAAGGTGAAAGGAATCTGCACATATTAGTTGGAGCTGTAGACCAATTAGAAGGATCAACTCTTGCAGAGGTTGGTGATGAGGAAGAAAGAGTGGTTTGTCCTGTGTGTGGAGAAATATTTAACCAGGAGGGTTACAAGGTCATAGTTCGTGCCTTTGTGACACAACAACCCATACCTACAGTTGTGTAAGAACAAGGACAACCTAATTGGAAGGATGGTGAATCTCCCCAAGAAAAACTCCAACAAAGGGAAGTAGCGGATAAACAGTGTGCTGATACACAAGAACCATCATCTTTGAATATTCTTGTTGAATTTTCCACCCAAATTGAGACAGATGAACCAGAGGCCAAGGTTATTCCTTATTTTGTTGAAGAAGTCTACATTGTGACCCCTGAACCTTCTTAGGACATAGAACTAGTAGAGATGGAACCCCAGCAGCAGAATGATGATGAGGTTGAACAAGGTACTGATACACAAGAAACAACATCCTTGAGTATTCTCGTTAAAGTTGCCACCCAAATGAGGGAAGAATAACTAGAGATGGAAAATGTTCTGGAATTTAATGAAGAAGTTTGCGCTGTGACTCTTGAACCATCTCAGGACACAGAATTGATAGAAATAGAATCCAAATAGTAGGAGAACGAGGAAGTTAAAAAAAATGTTGCTACACAAGAACCAACATCCCTGGAAACTTCCTTGGAGACTCTCAGGATGCAACAAGAATCCAATCTCGGAATGGATATCATTACTAATTTGGATTTAGGAGAGGATGAACAAATGCAATCACAATCCTTGGGGGACACTGAAATCCTTGAGGAATATCTCCATATTGAAAAAGATATGAAAGAAACTCTACAATCCGATCAGCATGAAGAAAGAGAAGGGGAGGGCTCTGTTACACAAGAACTAACATCCCCCTGTTGAAGTTGTAGCTGACAATCAGGCAGACAAGGAGATTAGAATTCAGAAGGAGGTTGTTAAAAAAGAAACAACACCCTCGTAATCAGTTGCTAAAGTTGCTATAGGAGAACTCCAAATAGAGGCTGCTATTAAACAAGAACTAACATATCCAGAAGTTGTTTAAGAGACACCTATGGTTGAAGTTGCTGAGGGAGAAATTAAAAGAAGGAATGTTGTTACACAAGAACCAGCACCCCCAAAAGTGATTTTAGGAGTATGATATGTTCAAATTGGAACATCAGGTGAAAATCTATGGACTCAAATTCCTCAAAATTTTATGAATTTGGATTCTGATAATGAGGAACATTCTAAAGATGAAGAAATCTTGAAGCTGAAAAAAGAACTCTCAATATTGACAATAGAAGTGAGGAAGTGGAGGAGTTAGGTGGAGAGGTATCAAGAAGGGATGGTTTCCATTGTTGAACATAGGAATACCATTAGGGAATTAAAGGAAAAGTGGGTAGAAGAACTTATGTCCCATAAACTCCGTGGGGAAGAACTACAGAAGGAGCTAAAGGAGTTGAAAAATTTCAAGTCCATGCAGGTGGAAAAAGACCAGCAGTATACTCTTTCTCAGGAAGTGTTGGGTACCAGAGTACCATCCTCCTCTTAATGTAACACCCCGGTTTTGACCCTATTTGCATGATGTATATAATGTAATTAATCATGGTGAGGAGCTAAAGGCAAAAGCCCCACCATCGATTTGGTTGTGTATGTTTCAGAAATGGGGATAGTTGCCGATGGTATATCGTACTATCCGGCACATTATAGTTTGGCATCATGTAAATATGCACATCAATTAAAAATAAACCCACAACCAGCTATGGCAGTGCAACGTTAAAATGAAAAGGGCATTATTCCAAAGGATAAGGGTGTGGGGGATCTCAAAACTTGGTCTATGGGGGGGAAATCCATGTGTTTCCACCTTGTTTGATTTGCCATGTTCCCTTGTCTCATCCAACCTCTTTAATGTTTTGTGGAATAGTTGAGGTAGTTATTGCTGAGTAGTGGTGGTTGTGGCAGGAATGTCAGTCCTTGCCCACGTGCCCACTCCACCAGCAGACTCTCCTCTTCATGTCGCGTGGGTTAGAAGAAACATTCACTCCACTCCCTCCACTGCTAAGGCATTCTTGCCATTATCTGTTCATCCTCATGCAGAGCCGTTGTTTGTTCATCCTCACGCCTGGTCTTCACCTTCACGAGTGTGGTCTGGGGAATTCGGATCCTCACACAGAGAGATGTTCTGTTTTTCCTCACGCACTAGTCGGGGTTCTCCTTTGGTTTTGTGCATGCAGCGAGCTGGAAGAGCGGCCTCAAGGGCACGATTTCTGCTGTCTGTGTGAATAGCTGTGGTTTTTCAGCCACGATTCTTCCTTACTGTTGGTTTCACCCACGTTTTGGGTTGCTATTATTCTTCCATGATTTTTGGATGCTATGGAGAGTTGGATTTCCTTCTTCCATTTCAGACTGTGCATGTGTTTCCTTCTTCCATTTTTGGACTATGTTTTTCCCCTTGCGCATAGGTTGAAAGTTGTTCTTCCCTATTTTTCTGTCGGTGTAACTTTCTTCAGAGTCTGCATTAAGGAGTTGTGTGTGTGGGTTCTTGGATGTTGGACGACTGCTAATTTCCACATCCATTGGCTGAGTTTTCCCATGTCTATGCTGGGAGTTTTCCCTCTCCTCTGTTTTGGGACTGTGGATTGCTTCCATCATTCATTGTGAGGTTGTGGCTGTTGATGTACCTTGGTTTTGGGTTGCTGTTGAGTTGTTTTGGCCATGCTAGGGCCAAGAACAACTCTGAGTTGTCTTGAGGACTTGAGTTGTTTCACCTGTTGGTTGGGATTGGCACTTGGTTGTCTTTGCCTTCTTCACAGAGCTGTGAAGGGATTGTTTTGTTGCGGTATGCAGTGGTTGGTCTTCGGACTATTGAGAGTGGGATTAGAGGCTGTGTATGCATGAGAAGACTAGTGTTGAGGCCACCATCTTGGCATTTAGCCTGTCCTAGCTCCTTGATGACTTGGTAGGACCCTGCTGTGTGGGTTTGGCTGATTGGAAAACCTTGGCTATGTGTAAGCCTACATTGACCCTTATTCCTTTAGGAATCATGCCTAGCTCAAGGGTGGCAGTGTTGTTGAGAGATTGATGAGCACGGTGGCCTATGGTTGGGTGGAACGTTGCAGTGACGTAGCTGGTTGCGGGAGAGTCCTTCATTAAAAGATAAGTACTCATGACTATTTCACCTCTGCAATTATATCTATTATTCCATGAATTATGATGAACATGTTAAATGATGGAATGTGTGTGTTACTTCTGCTAAATGTTGAGTAACTATGTATCCTTGTATGTTTTATGCATCTTAGTATGCATTATGTTAAGTTTTTAATATCATCATTTATCCCTGTTCATGTTCATGGGGGCTGTTTTCCCGTTTGTTTGGTGTTAGTAGCGTCCTCTTCGCCGATCGGAGGGTCGGGGACATTACAGAGTGGTATCAGAGCTCATGTTGTAGCATGGGCCTGAATGGACCACCAATATGCAGTGATAGAGGCAGGATTTCTCTCTGCCCAGCAAAGATCAGAAATGGATGATAGAAAACTTCCATGAATTTGCCTAAGTGTTTGAATAGTCAGTTCATTGGAACACTTAGTGGAACGGACTTCCAATGTAGCGGAAGAGCTAGAAGGAAGCATGCCTGATGGAGAACAGTTGGAGGGAAAATTACGAAATTTTTTCTAAGTGTTGACATTTGTCGGTAGAAAATAGATGTTGGGGTTGTCAACACCGCGGAAGAATTTAGCGGTTGTCTGTCCCCTGTTGCGGCTGTCGAAGGGACTAAAACGCCGATGCAGCAGTGTTAGTGGATCCTATTGCCGACAGTAGGAAAGTTTTGAAATTTGGCTCAAGTGTTAAAATCATCAGAAGCAGAAAGTTGTTCGAGTGCCCGCCATTGCGGATGGCTAAACAACTACACGTCCGACGGGTAAGGCCTCCGACCGCCGACGCCATAGAAAGTTCGATTTTTTTTCTAAGTATAGAAATCATCATCTATCGGAAGAAGATAGTGGTTTGTACGCCCGCCGTTGCGGAAGTCTAGAGCACTAGAATTCTGACGAGAAAAGACTGCCAATGCCGGTCAAAATCATTTCACCGATCGAAAGAAGATCGAGGATTGTGTTCCGCCATTGCGGCTGCAGAAGGAACTATTTCGCCGACAGAAAGAAGATCAAGCGGCGGCAGAAAGTACATGATTGAGCCGACGTGGGTGAAAATTCAAAAATTTTCTAAGTGTTGAGATCATCGAAAGGCGTTAGCTGTTTGAGCAGCCGATACGTCAGCTGAGTTAGCCGAAAGGAATTTCGATGCCGTCGACGGAAGAAAGTAGAAAGGGGAAAATTTTGAAAAGTTGAAAATTCGTCTAAGTATAGAAACCATCGGCAAAATTTAGCTGTTTGAGTAGCCGATGTGGAGGCAAGTATCAGAAGAAAATAGAAGATGAGGTTGCCGATGCGGCGGCAGAAGGAAGAAGAAAGATTTTCGAAAATTTTTCTAAGTACAGAAAATGTCGAAAAAATTTAGAGGATTGGACCGCCGACACGTCGGAGAAAATTAGAGGATCAGTCCGCCGATACATCAGAAGCCAGAGGAGGATCAACCCGAAACATCAGAAAAATTTAGTCATTCCAATTGCCGATGAGTTGTTTAGCCGCGGAATCCATAGACGATTTACTGCCCGACATTGTGGATGCCTAAGGAACTATCCATCCGATGGATAGTGGTTTCGGTCTCCGACGTAGCGGAAAGGATTGTGGTTCGGATTGCCGATACAGTGGAGAAGCTAGCTATTTCGACTGCCGAAACATTGGGTTGATAGTTGAAATGAGAGCCGATTCTGCAGAGGAAATTTTGAGAATTTCAAGTGGGATTTTCCAGCAGATTTCGACTTCTTTTCAACAGGATTTTTCAGTAGTTTTTCAGTGGGGTTTATAGATGGCTAAAGTTGGCACCTAGTCCAAAATGCAGTTGCGTGTAAAATGCCGAGATTTGGTGAAAATCTTCATTTTTAGAAGTGGTGTGGGTTTCACACCCAAGGTCAGAATGAAGCATGTGGATAGGTGTTGGAAAGCTTATCCGGTAGGGAACAAGGGAAAGTCATCAGAATATAAGCATGTAGCAGCAAAGTGCTAATGACAGCCACTACTATCAAATGGAAAAATCTGGAAAGTTGCATGCCCAGAGGTAGCAAGGACTATGAAGGCTAACCAGCTGTTGTGTGGAAGAGGAGTTCCATGTGAGGATGTGGGACTTGAAAAGGGAATTTTCCTTAAGCTCTATCTTGCTGATTATAACTACATTCCTAATTTTATACTTGAAATGTATGAGGATATGTATTGCATGCATAGGATATTACATGTTGGTAAGAATATTGAAAATTATATATTTATAATGAGCCACTAATGATAACTATTGCATTGGTGTTTCCATCAGTGGAAAAACCAACGACAACCTGGACATGGTTGAGTATGTTGCTGATGCCGATGAATGTGACCAGCAACCCTATGAAGAAAGGGATAAGGAAACCAATCCATAATCAAAATTGGGTGAGCAAAGTCTGTAATCCTCTTCAAGATACCAACCAAACTAGTAATGTCAAGGGTGTAAGTACGACCCATGAAGGTAAGAGTTGATTATGACAAATTCCATGGAATGGTAAAGGATGGTAAGTGCCTAAAGAGGATAGTCGTGATCAATCGGCTGCCAGAAATGCTCTATGGAAGAGCAAGGTGGTACAAATGATACGCTTGTGAAGTAAGGAGTATCTAAACATTTCATTTAATTGCATGAATGATGTGACTATGCCTTGAAAATGTTAGTATGATAATGATTGCATGAAGTAAATGATTTTTGGTAATATTGATGTGATTAACAGCCAAAAGTATTTGAATTTTATAAATTCTGAAAATGCTTCAGTGATGGTTGTAGCAATGAGAAGGTTATATGCACCCAGACTTACCAAGTGCTTGGTTGATTGAAGTTTAGGTTTCAGGTAGATTATTTAGAGCATGGCAATGAGAGTAAGACCATGACCAATGCCAGAATCTACCATGTGAAAGAGCCAAACCTTATGAGAAGAGTCTCATGGCTATGAAAATAGTTGGTATGCATAATGGGTTGTTAAATTTGAATTGTGAATTTCGGATTTAAGAAATTGCTGATGACTACTAATCACTGTTGGTTTGCATAAGATTGTATTAGGAGGACGCATTGTAAGTGGGTATTCATGTTATGCTAGTAAGCATAAAAATTATAATGGGCATAGTAGTGCTACTTATAAGAGACCCATAAAGGAGAATCACTTCATTGCTAAGCAAATCAATTTCTGTAGTAGACAGAGTTGCAAATTCTTATTGAATTTAATTACTAATGTAATTGCTTGGTTATGTAACAATCAATTTGGATTGTATTATCAGATAATGATTGACTGTTTGGCTAATTGATGAATGTTCCAGGGGTACACACTGCAGAAGGATAAGGTGTGATGGCCTGTAGGAGCCAAAATACATGGGAAGGTTTTCCCTTATTTTGGAAATGGGTTTCGGGTGAAACTCCATTGGACATTTTGGAAATGTCTCATCTGCACTACATGTTTAGTAAGCAACATGAGTGAGATGGTATAGACTATGTCAGTAAGACATGTGTGGATATGAATTGTAAAAAGGAGTTGGGATGGCTAACTGAGGGACTGTCAACTCGGAGAAGGGAGCCCCCATTCCTCCTTAACGAAGGAATACTGCGTCTGCAAATGGATTAGTGTTCTGTGACCCTTGCTAATAATATGCATGCCAAATTATTAAAATTCCATATGTAGAACATGTTTTCATTTTATTTCCATTATGACCGATTGCTTGAGTATGAATAGGGCCTACATGGCTCACATCGAAAAGGGGTGCACACTTTCCCGATGTCGGATCATGAAAGGGTTTTCAATATTGATTACACCCTAGGGAGTGGATGCACTCCTGGTGTCTCAATACTTGATAGTGAATGATATGAAATATGGTTACAATTTTAGAGCAATAATGCTGATGAGTTTGCTTATATTGCTTGTGTTGATAGGCTAAATAGATGCAGTTGGGTGTTGCACCCTAAAGGTAAAAGGTAAATTGTTGTTGTGAGGGGTTGTGGAGTAAGGGTTATTGCTGATATAAGTGTATGTTGGGCTGTTATATGCCTGAGGATCCATAGTAGATCCTAGATCTGGAAATGGTCGTGGTAAAGTTCCAAGCCCAGTTGACATGAAAATGTACTGGCTGGACATTAATTATTTGATGTTGTGGAGCAGCCTGCGCGCTGACCTAACATCCAAGTCCATATGCGATCCCAAGGCTTGCAAAGCAAAGCAGCATCCTGTGGACCAATGAGGAAACACAGAATACAGATAAGTATTGGATCATTTTGCTTATGAATGTACATGTGTATATGATTTGGTTATGATGTTTTAAGCTCTTGTTCTAGAGATAAAACCGATGAGAATAAACTAAACATGTGAATCTATTCAATGTTTGGATATAGGTATCGCTGGGAGTGAGGACTATGAGAGCATCCTAGGGGTGCATGTGGACATGTGACTGTCCTGGAGAGATCGGAATGAGAGGTAATGAAAAAGGTGCTAGTAAGACTGTGGAGGTCCTAGCAGCCGAGACAAACCATGTGGAGAGACTCCATGGTTTAGAGGTCTGAAATGGACCGAAGACACTAA
>LPNX011029707.1:189500-206672 GCA_001517045.1 Pseudotsuga menziesii
TATGGGAGCAACCGACAAAGGAAAGGAAGGTGGATCAGTGATGGGACAATCGTCCAAGCGACTCGATAAGAAATGGTCCAGTCATGAAGACTCAGATGAAATTGAGAAAGTAAAGATGAAGCAGCCAGTGAAATGCTGGGAATGCGGAGGACATCATTTACACTAGGACTGCCCAATGAGGGAACATGATGAGGGCAACAGTCGCAAAGTTCCTAAGCTTCGGGATGAGCTGAGGGATGAGAACCAGCGGGATAAGTTCATGGAAGCCGAGGGGCTTGGTCCTGAATGTTCATAGTGAATAATTGAACATGGGATGGATCTACAAAATTTTGAAATTTTGATGTGCAATTGTATATGTATTGTATATGTATTCCTATGTATTGGAACACTGAGGACGGTGTTATTCCAAGGGTAAGGGGAATGTAACACCCCGATTTTGACCCCATTTGCATGATGTATATAATGTAATTAATCATGGTGAGGAGCTAAAGGCAAAAGCCCCACCATCGATTTGGTAGTGTATGTTTCGGCAATGGGGATAGTTGTTGATGGTACATCGTACTATCCGACACATTATAGTTTGGCATCATGTAAATATGCACATCAATTAAAAATAAACCCACAACTAGCTACAGAAGTGCAACGTTAAAATGAAAAAGGAATGATTCCAAAGGATAAGGGTGTGGGGGATGTCAAACCTTGGTCTATGGGGGGGAAATCCATGTGTTACCACCTTGTTTGATTTGCAATCTTCCCTTGTCTCATCCAACCTCTTTAATGTTTTGTGGAGTAGTTGAGGTAGTTATTGCTGAGTAGTAGTGGCTGTGGCAGGACCGTCAGTCCTTTCCCACGTGCCCACTCCACCAGCAGACTCTCCTCTTCATGTCGCGTGGGGCAGAAGAAACATTCACTCCACTCCCTCCACTGCTAAAGCATTCTCGCCGTTGTCTATTCATCCTCATGCAAAGCCATTGTTTGTTCATCCTCACACCTGGTCTTCACCTTCACAAGTGTGGTCTGGGGAATTCGGATCCTCACACAGAGAGACGTTTTGTTTTTCTTCATGCACTAGTCGAGGTTCTCCTTTGGTTTTGTGCATGCAACGAGCTGGAAAAGCGGCCTCAAGGGCACGATTTCTGCTGTCTATGTGAATAACTGTGGTTTTTCAGCCACGATTCTTCCTTGCTGTTGGTTTCACCCATGTTTTGGGTTTCTGTAGTTCTTCCATGATTTTTCGATGCTGTGGAGAGTCTGATTTCCTTCTTCCATTTCAGAATGTGCATGTGTTTCCTTCTTCCATTTTTGGACTATGTTTTTCCCCTTGCGCACATGTTGAAAGTTGTTCTTCCCTATTTTTCTGTCGGTGTAACTTTCTTTAGTGTCTGCATTAAGGAGTTGTGTGTGTGGGTTCTTGGATGTTGGACGACTGCTAATTTCCACATCTGTTGGCTGAGTTTTCCCATGTCTATGCTGGGAGTTTTCCCTCTCCTCTATTTTGGTACTGTGGATTGTTGCCATCATTCATTGTGAGGTTGTGGATGTTGATGTACTCTAGTTTTGGGTTGATGTTGAGTTGTTTTGGCCATGCTAGGGCCAATAACAACTCTGATTTGTCTTGAGGACTTGATTTGTTTCACCTGTTGGTTGGGATTGGCACCTAGTTGTCTTTGCCTTCTTCACAGAGCTGTGAAGGGATTTTTTTTTGCGGTATGCAGTGGTTGGTCTTCGGACTATTGAGAGTGGTATTAGAGGCCGTGTATGCATGAGAAGAATGGTGTTGAGGCCACCAGCTTGGCATTTAGCCTTTCTTAGCTCCTTGATGGCTTGGTAGGACCCTGCTGTGTGGGTTTGGCTGATTGGAAAACCTTGGCTATGTGTAAGCTTGCATTGACCCTTATTCCTTGAGGAATCATGCCTAGCTTGGGGGTGGTAGTGTTGTTGAGAGATTGATGAGCATGCTGGCCTATGGTTGGGTGGAATGTTGTAGCAACATAGCTGGTTGCGGGAGAGTCCTTCTTTAAAAGATAAGTACTCATGACTATTTCACCTCTGCAATTATATATATTTTTCCATGAATTATGATGAACATGTTAAATGCTGGAATGTGTGTGTTGCTTCTGCTGAATGTTGAGTAACTGTGTATCCTTGTATGTTTTATGCATCTTAGTATGCATTATGTTAAGTTTTTAATATCAGCATTTATCCCTGTTCGTGTTCATGGGGGCTATTTGCCCGTTTTTTTGGTGTTAGTAGCGTCCTCTTCGCTGGTCGGAGGGTCGGGGACGTTACACTTAACCTGTGTTTTTATTTGAGCAATTTATTTGGTTTAAACTGAGGGTTGTGAAAGAAGGGAGATCATATGAAATAGCAACCTCGGCTAAATTCTTGGAAACATTTCTGAGAAGTGATTTTGAGGACTAGAATTTTCCATGTGAGCTTTATTTGCATGAGTTTTCTTTCCCTTTAGACCGCCATTCGAATCCTATCCCTTTCTCAAGTGATTTTTAGCTGAGGGATTTTGCCTCCTTTGTGAGCAATCATGTTCAGTGGGAAAGTTCTTTCCAAACTTTCTCTCACAATGAGGCCCACTCTAATCTTTGGATTCAAAGTGAACCTCAGAATCCTCATCTCCTCCTTACTCAACATCAGAGTGTACTCTTGTGTCGCATCCAGACTCAGCATATAATGGAACTTCAAGAAAGAGTTCTTTCTACTTGTACCAGCTAGATTTCCATGCATCAACAAGTGGCTTTGGAAGGTAGTCAGCACAGATGGTAGGTTGCCTCCTCAACCCTTAGAAATAGGGACCCAAACTGTTACAGGAATTTTGAATAATCACTTTCCAGGATTGAGGGTTATGTTGGATGCATGAGGGAATGTGGGGTTAATTGGCTGGGACTAAAATTTAAATTTCCTCTCATCTGGTGGCCAGCAAACCATACAGGGAAGATTTCTCATTAACAAGGGAAGAATAGCAGAAGTGTTGGAGATATTGGGTTGTCCATAAGGGATTTGTAGAAAAAGAAGGAACATCTGAATTCCCATACAACTTTTCTTTCTCCATGAACGAAGCATAATGCCATATTCAAATTCAGAATAATGGAGGTTATTGCACAAGGACATGCAATGGGATAAATGGGGGGAGATGTTGGGCCCAAAAATGGCCCCTTTTTTACCACCCTTATCTACCTCTTTTTTGCCTTATCTACCTATTTTTGCCTCATCCTACTCTATTATGCATGTGAAACAAATTTTTTCCCTCACTTGGTCCCTCAAGTCATACAGGTATGGTTAATCATTGTCTTATTTTATTAATACTTAGGATTGTGGTAATCAGGGCTCTACATCTTAAATTATGCTAACATACGATGGTTTTATAAAGATAATTTGAGATGTAAGGAATATATATGTAACGGGACGAACATTCCAAAGGAGGGATGGACATTCATTGCCGAGTTGATCGCCATCCATTCCATCATTGGCCAAGGAATGCTGTCCAAGTGTATTATTCCACGCCAGCTATACAAGGGTAGCTTCAACAGACTGCGACAGATTTGGAGGCAATAGTGCGCCACTACTCAAAATTAGCTACAATCCATAGAGTATCTTATGAATTAATCATGATTATTATTTTTGGCTCAAATAATATCTTCTCTATATCTTCTGCTCTCATCTTGCCACGACTGTAACAACTCATTGTAATTAGGGCAACCTAAAGATCAGAGATCTTCATGGCTTCCCGATAATAGTAGGAAGATGTTATGATTGTAATTGTATAAATACTAGGAACTATTATGAGCCAAAGGTTGAAAATTTAACCAAATTATTGTATTAGCTGTGATTAAGGTTGTGTGTTCATCTGCCACTTTTTAATACAAGGAGTTTTATTCATCAGATCTTGGTGTTTTAACATGTGTTACTTCCAACATCTCTGTGTGAAGGCTGGGCCCGCCTTCCCACAGGGATTGCTGAGTTAATTAGGTATTGTATTTATTCTCTTGTGTGATTTTGTGATAATTTCCTTTATTTACAGTAAGCTACAACAATTATAGATTTATTATGTGTCATTTGAATAATCAGTAATTGCATCTCCTGTAAAACTACAGTTGTGTTGTGTGTCAGTCGACTGTATAGGTTAACTGTCTTTTATGCAACTTTGTGATAGTTGTAATAGCCCGCTCATCCCTAGTTCTTTCAATTGTTGTTTTCTTTAGATCTTTGCAGTTTGTTCCTTCTCATTTATAATGGTAGAATTTCATTCATGTATTTTGAATTTCTAGAATAGCTGAATTTAATTCATGTACTTTGGATTTCTAGAATAACTAAATCAAGATAGTTGGATCGATCTTTAGATGGTTTGGTAATTAGGGGTTTTACTTTCTGCAAAAGTAATCTAGATGCTATTTCCTAAATCTTTCAATTCTAGATTAAGAATCATAGGAGGTACTTGTGATTGCATTCTTGAGAAAGTAAATTAGATTAAGTGGATTATGGGATGAGTGTGGTTGAATAGGAAAGTAGGATCATTTACTTACAGCATCATCTACGTAGTGTTTAAATCATATATAATGCATATTATCCTTGAAATAAGAGACTTCGCTGGGTTGAAAATTTATATTGAACACTTTGTATCTTGCCTTTAATTACCCACATATAGGGTGCCAAACAATTGGCATAGAACTGATTTGCTTTTAAAATAAAGAGTATTTGTTCCATATGTAGGAGTCGGTCTTTCCATGTCTCTTAATTCATCCATTCCTAAGGAATTTTGTACTATTTTTTTTGGACAACATGCTCTATCTTCCTTTCTGGTGGTAACTCCATGGGGAGATCTTCGAATACCTTTTTGTACGTTTGGATTAGTCCTTAGATATCTGGTTGACCTGGTTTAGCCCCTTCTGAAATTAGTAATTCCATATTTTGGAATTGTACGACATATGTTGGTTCCCCCTTTCGAATTAGCTTCTCCATTTTGTGGGATGACACAATTTGTGTGTGAGGGGGCTAAACCCATGCAACTTGTATTTTTATCCTTTCCATTTAAAATTTATAAATTGTTCTTGGTGGTTGGCTGAGTAGGTACCTAGTGTTTGTAGTCACTGAATTCCTAATACTGCATCAACTCCTCCTAAGGGTATTGCATAAAATTCTGATTCAAGGTTATAGTTTTGTAATTGCAGCTTAACTTTGTGGCATTTTCCCACTTTTTTTTTTATCTTCTTTCCATTTATGACCATTACCTTGATGTTAGGTATTGGTGATGGTGGGGCAGCATGAGTAGGCGCAGGGTGGAGCTTAGAAGAAGGGTTTGGAATAATGGACAACGTTGTCGGGAGGAAAATAATGATGGCATGGAGGTGTTGGAGTGGAGGGATGTGAGAGGGAGGAGGGAAGAATATGGTGGTGGTATGAAAAAGGTGGTGTAGATGAGATGGGAGATAGGATGAAGTGCATAGGGTTGGACGAAATGGATGGAGGATTCAAGGATCCCATTGTGGCTCTAGATATGATACCACTTGAAGTGAACACAGTTTTTGAACCCAAAATGAATCAAATAGGCCACAAATAATTCATAATTGATATATTAGAATGATTTTTAAAATAGGAGATAAAGTCCTATTATAGGTCTAAACACACCATTTCAATGGAATGGTGTGACCCTATGATTAGCTAAGTAATATTACATTTAATAATTAAAATATTTGTTCCTTAACTACTTAGATACATAATAGAAGAAAAGGTTGTGACAGTTGAGTGAGATCCATGTACAACTTTGTATGAGCAGTTGGCTAAGCATAGATAGTAGAGTAGGTTGTGGGCTAAGAGAGAGAAGGTTGTAGCTATATTCCTTTTCCCTGGTGGACTCATAACCTAACTTCGGAGTGTTATCTTAGGAGAATAAGTATATGTTGGATAGAGTACCTACAATTAGGTGGAAAATCATTCTTACATAACTAGTTGCTTCAATATGTGTTGTTTATGATAAGTATTCTTGTGTCTTTGAATATAAGATGTTTATTTCATGTATGTATTTGGTTATGTTGTATATGCATGAATCCTGTATGTATATCAATTTTATTTCCTCTATTTATGTTAAATATGCATCTACACATCTATTTTTAATTGGAAGAATATCTATGAGTTTCCATGGCCGAAGTACCAATGTCGATGTCTAAGGAAGAATGGGAAATATTGATGTAGTATGTTGTTAAACAACAAGTGATTTTTCAAAGTTTTGATGTTTCGGCATTGAGGTGATGACATAGAGATCAAAATATATTGGTGTAAGGATCATCGTATAACCGATGTCAATATTGAGGTTCCAAAATTGAGGTACTGATGTCAAAATTGAGGTTTTTCCTATAGAAATGTGGTCCAATTGTCACTTTTGACTTCCTAGTCTCGATTCAAAGGGTGATAGCACTAGTATTTGAGAGTTTATGAACTTCTGATGATGAGGTTACAATGCTGATATCATAAATTGGAAGGATTGTTGGTAATTTTGTTCAGCTACTATCGACTTTTGAAGTCCAAATTGGCAGCGTTGAATAAATTGGAATTTAGACGTCAAGGAAGGAATTCCATGTTTGTTTTGTTAGGGACCTATTATGTGGTTCTGATATCCAACTCTCAATGTGGTGAATGTTGGAAAAGTAAGGTCATGTTTGAAGAGTGGAAATAACCATTAAGGCTAGTTATACTACTAATTTAATGATCGATTACCTAAATTTAATTATCAAATAGGAATTCTAGATTATAGCTAACTACGGGTTTGCAATGATTGATATTGGTATATCCATGTAACATGTGGGTACGTGACATAATGGTATCATATCTACAAGGTGTAATACCATAGTTCTATGGGACAAAAAACTAGATTTAAAAGCATAAACTAGAAATGGTATTGGAAAAGTTAAATATCTATTATGTGAAAAAAAAGAAGGGTCCATGTGGTTTGAGGGAGTGATGTTGACTAGTTACATCACATCCACATCTAGGTGATAGCATGTGGTGGAATATGAAGGTGGATTAGGCATGACCATTGGGTAGTGAAAAGAGATAGCATGAAAGGAGTTTCAATGTTCCTTGCACACTTTAGTTAGTTCTCCAAGTTCAACCATTGTTTCTGGAACAGTATAAAAATATGCCAGGTCATGCACAACTAGATTCTGAATTTGGTGGTTCAAATGTTTCTGTAATTTGATAAAAATTAACAGTGTTTTTTCCCCAAAATGCATGAAAATAATTATATGTATACATATCTTTTTTTTGAGAATATATTTCATCTAACAAATTCTTTTATGAACACTTTTATAGATTCAGAATCATAATAGGGAAAATTAAGGTTCAACATTCAGTCTAGACCAATTGGGAAAATTTTTTTTTCGGTTGGTTCAAGAAGATCATCATCATGGATGATTACTAGGACCCCAATGAGTTTCAGAAAAATGTATTTGGAGAGAATATACATATTGAGAATGGATAGATAGAATCCAAGGGTAGAAGAAACAAAATGACTCCCCTAGACATTGCAGAAATGATGAGGAGTCTAAGGGTTGAAATACATAGTTGTAGAGAAGACAATTAGAGGTTACTTAGAGCTCAAGAAGAACATAATCAATGAAATTAATCCATGCTTCAAATTTTGATAGACATTGAACGGAATATTAACCATGGTAATAACTCAAAAAAGTGGGAAAAGAGTGGGAGTAGCTCAGGGAGTTATTCTCATAAGAGGTCCCATAGTTGAAGAACGATTTCGAGAGATAGAATATATAATCAAAAAATATCTTCTAGTGAGTAACTAACTCTAGAAAATCCAGTGAAGGTGCAAGCTCTCCATCTCATATAATTAAAAGGAAGAGGTCTGTCAAGGATAGCTCTCATGGGTAATTTAAGAAGGCCAAACGTCCTATTTTTTATGGTGAAGTAAAATCTAGTCAAGAAGATCAACCTTGACTTATCAGGATCATGAGAATGTATTTCCATGTCCAAGAATACTAAGTAAATATGAAGTCATGAGTACCTATGTTCAATTTGAATGGAAGATAATATGTATGGTATGATAACCTTAGATAGGTGAAGAGGATCAAAGAAAGAAAAATTGTGTGGATGAAATTCATGAAATATTTCAAGGTAAATACCTCTTTAATAGGTATTATGATGGAAAAAAAGAGTTTCATGAGTGAAAATGGGAACAAATGACTATGTAAGAATATGCAAAAAAATTATTGAAGTTGCTAAGATATGTCAAGTATAGTAGTGCCGACAAAGTAAAAATTAAACCTTTTCTAAGTGGACTTTGCTGGCAGGTGGATTGGATGTTGATGGTGCGAAAGAGACAAGGGTCAAAGAATACTATGCAAGAGGAAGATGTCAACAAGTGGTCGGCTTAGTTGTAATTTTTTACTTTTAGTTCAAGTCAGTTATATGTGGACCTTTTGTAAAGGCACAAGCGTATAAATAGAGTTAGAAATATAGAAGAATTATCATAATCTAGCGTAGAGAGCGAATCTCATATTTTGTATTTCTTGCGAACTGTTTTCTTGGTCTTGGTCTAAGGTCATCGAGAAAGGGATGTATTTTGGTGATATATGTTAACCTACGGAGTAATATAATACAGATGTTGTTGGATACTCTATGCTCTCTTTCTTATGTTGT
The DNA here is from genome assembly GCA_001517045.1 of Pseudotsuga menziesii. NCBI lineage: Eukaryota > Viridiplantae > Streptophyta > Pinopsida > Pinales > Pinaceae > Pseudotsuga > Pseudotsuga menziesii. The sequence continues at coordinate 198,162 of LPNX011029707.1, forward strand.
GATGTTATATGATCTTGTGATTGTTTCTTTTATGATATGAATAATGCGATTTGAATGGATAATTGCTACAATCTAATTCCGTGCTGTTTTTATTATATGAATGATGAGAATTCTTTGCATAATGAATGAATTCTAACTTGTTGATATATTTTTTGAATAATAAAGTGGTGGGATAGTAAATATGGTGCAAATGATTATGAGTAGTTTTTGATGCGAATGATGATAAGTAGTTGATATTAAAGTGAAAAACCCCTTTCTGGATCTTTGGTTAACATTGTGATAGAGAAAGAATAGTTGCACAAGTCCTCTTCTTTACTACGGAAACGTGTTTCCTGCAGCCCTCCCTCAAACATCTCAGGTTAGACTGCATATCCTTCGCAAGTGTTGTTGGATATGGTAAAACATGTCTGGGCTTGTGTTTACGAAGTGTGAGTCAAGGGAAGTCCATGATGAGTGAGCCCCTACTAATAGAACTATGTCAACAAATGGTTATGTGTTCAGGACCATAGCGCAAGGAAGATGAGGATATGTGTGGCATTCGATGAAAATGGAGATCCACGATTGGTTCGATCGAAAGGATCGATAATTCATAGTAGAGGGAAGCTAGAACTCCAGTTTGTCAATAGAAGAGTGGTTGGGAAGGTATATCTACTCTGATGTTCATGAAAGTTTATTTTCCAACTTCTCAATAATTCTGTATGAGTGGCTAGTGTAGCTGACCTTCCAGAAAAGGAACTTCCTATGTGGTGAATCTACCTATTGGACGTGTGAACTGATCGAGTGACTGAAAAGGGTCAACAACAAAGCATCAAGGGCTTTCAAACTATGGATCAAAAGCATTTTGGAAGGATACATTACTGATTTTGTTGTTGACAAATTCAAATCCTACAACGACACAGAAAGGGAATTCTTCCAAGGACCAAGAGGTAGGTTTCTATTGTCTTTGCAATTGTGAATTAATACTCTCAGTTATGAAAAAATCTATATTGAAAATGAACTCTGGTGAGTAAAGCCTTTGTGTGCGGAGGTTACAGGTACTATGGAGATATCAGTTGGATGGAATGATACGGGGTAGATAGATGGGAGCTACGACGAGACTGTGATGGAAGTTGAGGAAGCATGTGGTATTTTGTGAAGTGGGGTGAAGTTTTGGTAAGAGAAGAGGCAGAGGACTGAGGAGAGTCATGGTGTGACTGGAACAAGAAACTATGAGAGAACATTAAAATGGACTAAGCGACCCTACAATGATGAAGGAGACAACTAGTCTATGCTCAAGTCCGAGGAAGGAACAACCCAAAGAAATAACGTGCCTACAGCTCCATGCACTGTGCCACATTCAGGAAGAAACACAATATCATCCAAGACTCCCTTATGTGTCACCACAAGAGTAATAGTAGTAGATTGGTGAATACTGGAAGAGGTCCCAAAATGGCAGGATATGATGTAAAAATACCTTTCTTCCATGGCAACGGGACTCAAGATCGTGAACAATACTAGTTTCTTTGCGAAGCAGTATGGACTGTGAAACAAGTCCAAGATGAAGCAATTAAAAAGGGAAAACTTTCGAAAAAAAAATTGAGTTCACGCATGAGATTGGTACATGAAATTGTATAGGTTCCAGCAGGGCATCAACAAAAAACATTAGCACAAATTAGGACTGAGTTGATTAAGGAATTTCATAAACCAAAATCCAAGTCAAAATACATTACTGTATTGAAGGAAATTAAACAGTATCTGAATGATTCAATATGGGATTTTGATTAGTGATTCAAGACACTGATGGTTGAGGTAAGCTTCAGAATGAGTGATGTACAACACAAAGAATTGTTTATTCCAACATTGGTACCATAGAGCCGAATCTCTCCAATGTAACAAAATATTGTGACACAAACTGAGGATTTGGATATCACGATGAAGCTCGAGGATTCACGTATTTGGGAAATGGGCATTGGGATGAATCACATCCAATAATAACTAGTGAATCTGACGATTCAAGTATAGGATATCAAGAAAGTAAAGGACATCCATGAATAAGTATGGTGTACTCAATGTCACACAAAAGGAAATCATAACGACCAATGTCTAGATTTTTTTGTGATTACTTATAGGCTGGAGCTCCTAATAAGTTCAATCAAGGTGGGTTTCCATGGTGTTTCATATGTCAAACTTTAGGTCATGGATATGAGGAATTTGTGTACCTTCAAAAGATGGTGTTGAAGCTGACAAGTTTGTTTTATAATTTATGTCGATCAGTCGTCCATGAAGAAAAGGATTGTCGAGCCTATGACTTACTCCAAGAAAGAATGATGGATACATACTTAATGAAAGGAGAAGAACCACGATCGATGGAGAGGCTGCAATGCATCAACCACAGATTGTGCATCAACAGCCGTAGTTTTCTCCGGAATAGATGCAGTATAATCAGCTACAACATCATTTCACTTAGCCGTAGTTCACTCATTCATAGTATACTCAACTACAGTATGCTCCATTGCAGCCTAATAGGAAGCAACCAGATTTTAATTAGCCGCAGTATCATCCACAAGGTGGATTCCATGGAGGATTTTGGGGCGGTCTAAATGGAGGATTTGGTCAAGGAGGAGGTATGGGATGAGGTTGTGGACCTGTACAATGTTTCAATTGTGGTGTATTGGGCCACTATTAGCAATACTGCACAAACATTCAGTGACAATATACTTAATGTACCACTGTAGATGATACTATTGAAGATTTTCCATAGCTAATCACAAAGTGGGAAACAAATAAGGTCCCACCATTGTAGAACCAAAACCAAATTGTGAACCATAATAAGAATCAAGCTGTAGACCAACCTCATAATCAGAATCAAGTACCAACTATAGCAAAAATTCGGTGGATCCTAGGACTCAACCTATGGATGTTGGAGTCATAACTCGGGGAGGTGCGATAACGGGAGATGATAGTCGAATTGCATAGATACAATTGGAAGCTCGCAAGAAGGTATAATTCAATGTCAACATAGAGAAGTAAAATTTTTTTGACACTCACAACATGCTGAGAAGAAATATAGGTAAGTTTCCTATCTATGAAATGCCATCTACTTTTGATTCAACAGATGGGTCAGGACCATCACAGAGGATCAAAACATTGTAAAATTTCCTAAAAATTTGTATGTCACTAGAAGAAGATCCATATGCATTAGTCGAGGTCACAACATAGGTGAAAATCTAGGAGAAGGGATGACAAGATCAAAGCGTGAATTCTATGCATAAGAAGAATACAAGAAGGGAAACAAGGATGAACGTCAAGATCAGAGATTACAACGTCGACTCGGTTATATTGGATTTAGAATCTTATTTCAACATATTGACAAAGAAGACATGGGATAAAATGGGCAAACCTAAATTAGTATGGTCCCCTGTACTATGACAGTTGGTGAACCAATCCAGGGTAACACCAATTGGTTGGGTACCTCAGTTACTTGTCAAAGTCGAAGGATTGAAGATATATGTCAATTTCGATGTCATTTCCATAATGGATGATAGTAGTTCCTATCTTGCACTATTGGGAATCATATGGGAAAATGAAAACCTTGTAGTGATCAATCTTAAGAAGAGGGTAATGAATTTTGAAAATCACGACATGTGTGTCATTGCACCTTTCAATCCTAATGAGGGGAGACGATATGCGGAACCAGTGAAAGACAAAGTTGTGGAAGGATGGGATCATGCCTACAACATTTTTTAAGACTACATGCATCCCATCATAGATGGGGAGCTAGGTTGGCAAATATCTAGGTCTGCATCATCGGATTCCAAAGATGCATTAGAAAACTGACAAAATTGATTACATGAAGTATGGATTTAAAAATGTGGAATAATTACCCAATCATTGTGTTGATTCACAACATAAAATATTGATCTGCAGACCTATGAAGGATTACCTAATTTGGCTGATTTTATCGATGAATTTGAAGGTAAAGTATCTGAACCGCAATAGTTACTAGATTTTGATAACACATTGAAGTCCACTCCATCGAGATGGTGGGAGGCACATAAAAATTCAATGAAAATATGGCACTGTTGTCGCACACTCATGTAGGTCTGATTTGGTTAAGTAGAGCAGTATCCAGGAATGAAGGATGATGGAAGACACCATCCACACTATCATTTGGTCACATGTCAGAACGCATGGGTATAAAAACCCATGAAATAATGTGTACATTTCTTTGTTCACATGTTGGATGAAATACCAAGGTGATGATATATTTATGCAGAGCTACGAAGAGATATTAGAACCTAGGAATATTTAACAATTGGCTTCTCTCACACTTTCAGTTTCACAAGTGTGGATCCGGCGATACACAAGGAAATACAACATATTCATGATATCGTATTAGAAGTCATTCTAGTACCTTTTCCAATGGAATCACATGACGAACCATCAACAAAATCGATGATGGAATGTTATAATGTGATAGGAAAACCATACAATGGGGATGATCCATGCAACCTTGACATTGCAGAAATGGAATGGAGTCGGGATATTGCAAGTCCAACAAAACTGATAGATGAATCTCAACAACCAATCACGACATGAAAGGTGAACAATGGGACAACATAAAATCCAATGTTTTCCAATGTTAGAGATTAGTGGGATGAGGAAACTATGGCAAATATTACCGACCTACTGCATGAATTCCAAGATTTGTTTCCAATTAAGTTTGCGGAGATGAAAGGGATTTCAGGAAACTTGGGAGAGATGTAAATTCAACTAAAATTGGATGTGAAACATGTGAAACAATGTCACTATCTATTAAATACACGATACAAGGAGCGAGTAAAGGATGGGATCCACATGATGCTGGATGCTGGAATTATCGAAGCAGTAGAGGAGTGAGAATGGATCATTCCAATGGTAGTTTAAGATAATAAAATAGGAGAAGTCTGGATATGTGTTGACCTCCATAAGCTAAATGATGCGTGTTCACATGATATGTTTCCTACACCATTTATGGATGAGATATTAGAAGCTGTCAGAGGAAAAAAGGTGTATTCGTTTACAAATGGGTTTTTTGGTTAGCACCGGATCAAAATTGCGAAGGAATATCGACACAAAACTACTTTTGTTACAAAGAGGGGGTGTTTTCAGTACACAGTGATGTTGTTTGGTCTAAAAAATGCACCTATGATATTCTCATGGATAGTTGTCGTAGTATTTAAGTACATTCTTCATAAATTCTTGGTGCTCTATATTGATGACTAAACAATTTATGGGATGATCAAATATCACATTGCAAACCTTTGGCTAATGCTGGAAATATGTCGACAACACCAGATTTCATTAAATCTGTATAAGTGTATATTTTCTACTTCATTTGAGTTTTTTTTGGGACACATTGTGTGCAAGGACGGTATGTTGGCCAATCTCACCAAGATTATGATAATTATCATTCTCCCAACACCATAGAATGTAAAGAAGTTAAGGGTGACGTTGGGTCACACCAGCTATTAACGCTTATTTATAAGAGGGTATGTGGAAATCACAGCACCAATGGAGAAACTACTAAAAAAATATGTGAATTTCAAATGGAAGAACAAATTTCAAAAGAGTCTCGACATTCTCAAGCAGAAGATGGCTGGAGCACCAATCTCTGTCTTTCTGGACTAGACGAAGGAGTTCCATGTCCATGTTGATGCGTCATCAGCCACACTAGGATTCCCTAGTGGAAAACGAGAGATTAGTGGCAAAAAAATTGACGAAAATACACATATCAATGACCACTTTTGGTTTAGCGATTGCTGGTGGCTAATTTACGGTCTTTTATTATGCAACCAAAATTGGTCATTTATAGCTTGTCAGTTGGTGATTAATTTGTTCATATATTTGGTCATATATTTGAATCAATGACCAAATATATGACCACATTTATGACCAAATTAATGACCACATGAAAAACTAGAATATGACCAAATTTGGTCGCGTAATAAAAGACCGTAAATTACAGACCAAAACTGCTTTTTGGTCATTGATATGCGAATTTGGGTCATTTTTTTTATTATCATTTATATCTCATTGTTTGGTCACGTATCTCTCAATTTTTGGTCATTTTATATGTGAATTTTGGTCATTAATCTCATTTGTTGGTCACTAATTTAGTCATTTTTAGTCATTTTATGTGTGGTTATTATATTTTAGTAGCTTTAATGGTATCCATTATTAATTAATATAATTTTTAATATGATATTATGTTTAAATTAAAAATTAATCATACATTATTTATCGTCATCTAATACACATGTGAATTATGCAATGTCACATTAATTAGTTAATTACAACACTTATAAATAATATAAAGTACAACCATATAAGTTTTAAGCCACACAAATTATATTATATGAAATGCCAAGTATTACAATTAATATGAATTTTCTCAAAAACTATCTCCATATAACTTTACATCAAAACTATCTAGTACATCGATGACTTTCCAAAATATTACAATGGCCAAACCATCCCACTTGTACTTGGCTTCTAAGCCATACTTAGATCCCGCGGAAACTTCAAAACCATACTTATAAGCTTGAAACCCTAAGAAACATGCTATTCATACTCAATGCAAAAGCCTCAGCAATAGGCTGTTCATAGTCAATGTCCCACTTTCTAAGCTTTCTCTCTGTGCACATGCTTCTATATCCGCACAACACAAGCCTCTGATATTTCCGAGCTTTATATCCATACATGTGCTTTTGCATTTTCACTACAACATCCTCCCTCCTCATGTTGTTATAAATATTGTGAGTAAGGTTACTTACAAACAACACATGTTAAGCAATAAATTTTATTGCTCGCTAAAAAGAGAAAAGAAATAACTGAAAAATGTACATAGAAATTTCACAATATTTAACATGGAAAAAAAAACATTTCCAATAAACAACATGTGTAATAAAAATGCATAAACATTTAGAACCAACATACCTACAAATAAATGAACATGAAATACCTCTCCATAAGGCCTAAAGATCAATGGAAGCATTGCGCAAAGAAAGAAATTCTTTCCAAGCAATATATGAACGAACTTTGCAATAAATATTTTTTTGTCGAATTTCCCAATACCTCAATTCTTTTAACATCTAGTTCAGTCATTTGACCCGTTCTAAGGAAAACTTTCGTTTTCCCTATATGAGTAGTAAAGGAAATTTTAGGCTGTTTTTATTAGCATTTTAACTGAATAAAATAGTGGTGGAAGAATCCATAACCTTAGAACATATACACTTCAATCTTATTCTAAATCACACTGAAAAAGATGGAATATTAAATCTAACAAAGGCACAAAATTGAAGGGCATATAGAAAATTTCATGTGGAGTGAACATAATAGTGTTCATAATAATTTTCAAGCTGGCTTACCAGCAAATGGGAAGAAAAAATCTTTCCATTAGTGTGGACCTCTCAAGTCATGGAAAACAATAGTCGCTACTGAGCACAGAGTTATGTTTGAGCCCTTAACTTTACAAGCTCAAAATAAAAATCAAATAATCAATAAGAAGATTATTTTTCAAGCACCCCTCACAGTTATACTAACATCTAAAGGGAGCTTGGAGGTTGCAAGAATTTGCTTTTAATCCACTATATAGCCCTCTAGCACTGCTTACAGTTTGAATACTATACATCCTTTGGAAATTGCATTTCAATTATTTATTTGAAGGAATTTTACATCCATGTTTTGAGAAAACCACATTGATGACATATATGTTGAATTCAAAGCCAAGGATTTATTCTCAGTCACGATGGTAATAATGTATCTATTCATGCATATTCAATACTTATTGTAGCACTGACTGCATTAAGTTAGCTCATTTCTTCCTCAATAATTATATGAATTCCTATGTAACATAGAACATTTCTCCAAAATAAATATTCAGGAAGAAAACCCTATGATTTATTCATGGAATTTGCTCAAAATAGATATTAGTCAAGCTACCACAAAGAAAATATAAGGAAAATATGATAATAGAGTAATAGCTATTAAAAGTCAGGTCCTAACTCAGGTTACAGGATATTTGTAATTTTGTACAAAGCATGAATATATGTGTTAAGTTGTTAACAGAGTATAAATCTCAAAATTTGCTGCACTAACATGAATAACTATGTGAAATAACAAAGATACAAAAGAAAATAAATGCATCCTTAATGTTACCGAGACAAGCAACACAGTGCATAGAGATCAAGCAGAAATCAACCTTCATTTTCATGCTTGTGCTAGTGCAATATACATGTATATACAAGATGAAAGTACATTAAACTGTACAGTTAACTGAAATGACTTATTTCATGTAGTCAACTCAATTTAGATTGCATGAAAATTTTTCAAACATCTTCCCATGAAGCTTGTAGTTCTTGTTGAACTTGCATATAGAAGTCAATTATGTACACTCACAAATTGGATATTTACAACAATAGCAGATGCATTAATTGTTAAAGAAAAAATATTTAAAAACTTAAGAGTAGGAGCAATGCAAATATATATATA
>LPNX011029707.1:206831-230451 GCA_001517045.1 Pseudotsuga menziesii
ATTTTAAGATTGGAATTCACTCATAGTCATGACTAATTACTTATGATCTTGATACTAACATAAATGATTATTCTTAATACTATAGACACTTATTACATACTACTTCCTATCAAAAATCCACCTAATAAGGGTGTTAAGCAGCTTCCTTCATGTTGAATACTCTTCATAATTATGGAACAAGTTACCAATCTCACCAATCTTAAAATCCAATATGTTTGTCTAGATTGAACCAAAAAATTATTGCAGTCCTATAAATGTAGTAGGGAAATCTGGGATTCCTTCCAAATGTACACATATATTGAATTTATGTTTTAACCAATGGGAGAAGAAACATATGTACATCGTCATTGACCAATAGGAAAGTACTCAGGAAGGTCAATTTAAATATAACAGAAAAGGACAAATGGAAGACATAAAAATGAACTGAACCTCGGCACCAAAAATATCTAGTCCTGAAAAATTAAACAAACAAAATTTGAACAAATTCCTTTTCTCAGTACTACTTGTACATGCTAATTCTACTATAAAGTATGTCCATCATTTATTTGTTCATTTAGTTTCAGTGATTTCCAAGAATTGTTGTTTTCTATGCATAGTTCTCTTTACATTCTAGAAGACAAGTTGTTTCAAAAAGAGAATTCCCCCCTTCACATAGTCATGGAAAAAGGAATAAAGTTGGTTTCAAATTTCCCTACCTCTTCAAGATCTCAATGGCATGAATCATGATGAACAAATGAGGAACATACTCTTAATAATTGATTTTCCTAATACAACAAGTGTTTTATAAGACCAAACAATACCTACCCAATATGATACAGGTTGATGATTGGAATTGCATTGCAAATCCATGCCACAATATCATTACTTTCAAACTTCTACACCAATATTTTGGGAAACCTGCAGTCAATTTTCTCATGTATTTACAATTGTTCTTTGTATTAAAAACCACAAAGAGACAACAATGTGAAAAAATGATTTTAGGATCACCTCTTTGAAAGAGTGTACATCAGCACCCCAAATCCAAGCATCACATCCCGCATATCTATCACCACGAATGTCGTTGCGACTATCGCCTCCTACATGCATTGTATCCTCTAGATCGACTCCTATAAATTCACACGCCTTCCAAAATATTGTGGTCTTGGGATTCTCTACTTCCACCTATTCGAAAGCCCCAGAAGCAGAAACCAAAATTTTACAAAGTAAATACTTCATAACCCATACAACAATATATTTATAAAATAATATAAACAATCGTTTTGAGCAATAAAATAGACATTTTAAACAAATAGATGCATATGAATGCCTTTGGGAACAAGAAGTTAGAGTGAATACCTCGACTGATACAACCAATGTGTCAAACTAGTGTTCACACTTGAGAGCCTGCAATAAAGGCCTTAGGCGAGTATCAAACATTGAAACTACTTTCATATTTACTCTAGCCCTCCTCAGTGCTTCAAATACTTTACCCGCTCCTGGGTCACAAATGTTCCAAGCCTACAAAGACAGTTAATTCATCTCAAATCAACAGAAAATACCAGGTTGGGTAATCACATGTTCTCAATCATTTCTAGAAGGAAATAAGAGGATAAGATTCATTAAAAATAAATGGAAATGAAACAACGAGAAATGTAATAAAATTATATTAATGTTACAAATGACCCAAAAATTATTGTATAAACGAATAGTGAGGAAGAATTGGAATACAATGAAGAAAATAATAGTGTTACTCGAGTATAAATTTAGACTATCAACAGTGCAAGAAGATAAAATGGGAGGAATAAAGGGATTGAACCAAGGTCCAAACCCTTTATAATGTATAATAGTTAAGACAAGTTAGAACACAATGAAGAAAAGGGTCTAGTCTTAGTTTGAGCAGAAAAAATAAATGTAAATGAATACCTAATCTGTACTATAATACTCATAAAGCTCCTCAAAATATCGAGAATCATAGTAGCCCGTAGCATTCTGTACAAAAAATTGCAAGAAATGTATGGCATCGTCCATGAATATAGATGACACCAACAAAATCTCTCCCATGAGAAAAAATGAGTAAAATTTTTGAAAAAGATTTGGGATGATAAAAAGCACATGAGTAAACAACCATTTTGAGCCAAATCCACATGATTGATATTTGTTTCATGGATGATAAATTTCTTATTTTAATAGAAATGGATAATTTTTGTATTAAAAGGCACATGTTGTTGGTAGAGGTTTTAGAACAAACCAGCTGTGCAACATCGCGGATGTTGCACAAGGGAAAAAGACACTACGAAAGTGGAGAATGGCGTGCAAAGCGCAGAATAGAATATTTTGCATATTTTGTGTCACCTTTTTGTATTTTGACCATATTTTGTGCATATTGGTTATGATTTTGTAGAATAATTTAAGAGTTAGTTAGGAATTCATCCAAGTGGACCTTGAATGTAAAGGTGCAAGCCTATAAATAGAAGTAGAATTGCAAGTGTCAAAGGAGGGATAGGAGAGCAATTAAAGAGAACTTGGAGAATTGTAACTGTTTTGAAGAACCTTATGTTTTTTTGCGGAAGTAATATGACATGAGGACATTGATCTGAATGATTGTGTTTTCTATGTTTATTTTTTTACTGTTTTCGGTGACCCACAGATGAATGTCAAGTATATCCACGATATGGATCTATGATGCGATGTTTTCTTATCTTAAATGATGATATCTTGTTGGATTTGTTTTGCACAGTAGTATGTTGAAGCCTGTTACGAATGAATGATTCCATCTAAGTACAATGTTGAATGGTTCTATGAATGTCAATGAATGCTTCTGCGAATGTTGATAACTAATCAGCTCTTTTTATATCATGCAATGCTGGGTAAATAGGTAGATGCACATCTTCCTCTCCTATTCTGTGGAAACTTGGTTCCAACAGTTCTCCCTTGAATGCATCCAATGAGACCTCATCCGCTCTGCGAGTGTTGCTGGACGGGATAAAACCTATCTAGACTGGTGCTCAAGGAGATTGCGGTGGATTGAGGATCGACAGAGTGGAACCCAGGTCGACTAGGTTTTGTTGGCTAGGTATGTGTTAGCAAATGGTTCTATTTATGGGACCTTGTTATGACTAAGGGGAGGATAAGTTTTGGCATCCAACAAGACCGAAAATTCAAGATAAGATCGACTAAAAGCTGTGAGAATTTACTAAGACAGAAAATCAGAACCCTCAACCAATGAAAAATAAGTGGTTGGAAAGGCACATACACGATGGTCCACAGGAGTATTTCTTCTCTAAATTTACCATCATATTGTACGAGTGGTTGGCATAATTTACCTATCAAAAGATGAATTTCCAAGGAAGAGAACCAATGCCCTATACCCCTGAACTGCTAGATTTTTTACATTTAATCTAGCGTTATCTTAGGATATTTAACTCAAAGAATAACAAGCACAACAATCAAACATAAGAGACAATAGACATAAATATTTTCCTCGAGGAAACCATAAAAGAGAAAACCCCGCAACTTCCTCAGAGATAGAATCAGTGCGAAAAGTAAAACCCAAAACAATAAGATGATCTCCCAACAACAGTAGTCCAAGCTTCTTCTTTCTCTCTCAGTTATGCGCTACAACTGAGTTTGAGTGAGTGTGATAAATAGAGAGGATCATTTTCTATTTATTCTAATTCCTGACTTGACAATAATTCACTAGGGCCGACTTCTATATAAGATTCTAATAACCCTAGGGCCCCACAAATGCGGGGACTTTAACCCTTAATCAATAAGGAGGGTTACCCTCTATGAATTTACATGACCTGTTTACATTATTGAATCTCTCGATAGGAACATCAGGGCATGAAATGACTCAATTACATTATAGATACTTCCTGGAATAAACATTGGGGTACAATACATAAACTATACAAGTGAATACATTCCAAAGTTACAAATACATTAACACTCCCTCTTAACTAAGAAGCTATTCTATCGACACAATTAATTAGCACAATTCTTTTTCTATGTATCATCTGGATCATCATCAAGTTATATTCATATTCAATTCATATTCATTTATGGATTTGGATCATCACTGGAACATCATTACTAGATCACCATCACTGGATCATCATTACTGGATCATCATCACTGGATCTGGATCATCCCTAGATCTTGATCATCACTACTGTATCATCATCACCGGTGCTATCTCTTGATTCTTCTTGTCATAGGAAGTTCTACAGAGCCATCCCTTTTTCATGTTGGTTGTAGGCCTAGCCTCCATGTAGGTCTTCTTCAGTGCTTATATCTTACCCTAAGTCAGAATGGCCTGCCCAGCACTTACAAATGACGATGCAAGGAACACATCCAGCATACATGTCAAAAAGGAACACCCATCACTCACATCTAACCATGATAGGAACACATCCTGAATCCATGTCAGAAAGTCCCAGCACTTACATCTGATTATGAGAGGAACCAATCCTGAATCCATGTCAGAAAGGCTCCGCACTTACATTCGACCATGAGAGGAACCAATCCAACATACATGTCGAAAGGGCTCTGCACTTACATCTGACCATGCGAGGAACCAATCTAGCATGTCAGAAGGGCTCTACACGTATATCTAGCCATGTGAGGAACCAATCGAGCATGTCAAAAGGGCTCTACACTTACATCTGACCATGCGAGGAGCCAATATATCATGTCAGAAGGGATCTACACTTACATCTGATATTGTGGGAACACATCCCACAGTCACATTAGAATGGATCTGCAGTTACATATTATCATGTGGGAACACATCCCACAGTCACATCAGAATGGCTCTGCACTTACATATGATCATGTGGGAAAACATCCCACAGTCACATCAGTTTGGATCTACACTTACAATTGATCATGTGGGAACACATCCCACTGTCACATTAGAATGGCTCCTTCACTTATATCTGACCATGGAAGGAACCAATCCTATATCGATGTCAGAAGGGCTCTAGGACTCATCGATTCCCTTTGGAGGGAACCTCGATATGGAGAACACCAAGCTTTTCCCTGAAGTAATCAAACTTCACTCTGGCCAATGGCTTGGTCAACACATCAGCTATTTTTTCATTTGTCTCAACATACTGGAGCTTTACTGCTCCTCTCTGCACCATATCCCTGATATAGTGATATTTGATCTCAATATGATTTGACTTGTCATGGAACACTGAGTTCTTAGACAACTTACACAACTTTGGTTGTCGCAATAGATATAAGTATCATCCAACTGAATATCAAACAAATAAGATAGTATCTTCCTCAGCCATACTACCTCACAAATAGCTGAATAAGCTACGACATACTCTACTTCAGCTATACTCAGTGCCATGCAAGACTATTTCCTGCTAGGCCAAGAGATCACACCTGATCCCATACTAAAGCAGCACCCTAAAGTGCTCTTCCTATTGATGGTACTGCTTGCCCAATCTGAATCAACATAACCTTCCAGGTTAGTCTTCTGATTTGCCTCATACTTGAACCCATAATCAACTATACCCTTTAGGTACCTCAGAATATGCTTTGCATTAATCAAGTGAACATGTCTAGGATCTGTCAGAAACTGGCTCAATGTGTTCATAGCAAAGCAAATATTTGGTCTCGTATTCGTCAGGTACATGAAGGATCTAATCATCTGACGATACAGTGTAGCATCAACCAACTCTGATGAAGAATCATTCAATAGCTTTAGGTTGGATTCCATAGGTGTGGCCATGGCCTTGCAGTCCATCATCCCAAACCTCTTTAGGATCTCTACTGCATAATTCCCTTGCCCCAGGGAGATTCCATCCATATTCTGCCACACCTCCATACCTACAAATTAGTGCATCATACCCAAGTCCTTCATTTCAAACTCAATAGCAAGCTTCCTCTTTGTATCAGTAATCAAGCCATCTTCACCTGTTACAAACAGGTCATCTACATATAGTAAGAGTATCACTGGGTTCCCTTCTTCAACCTTGTAGTAAAGGTTGGAATCTACTTTACTCTTGGTAAATCCCAAATTGGATAAGAAGCCATCAATTCTGCCATACCATGTCTTGGGTTCCTGTTTGAAACCATACAAAGCTTTCTTCAATTTACACACATGAGGCTGCCTATCATGTGCCTCAAGACAAAGTGGCTTCTCTACATACACTTCCTCTTCTACTACACCATTTAAGAAAGTAGTCTTGACATCCATTTGGTGTATCTTCCATTTCATTACTATAGCCAGAGCAAGTACTGATCTGATGGAAGTGTATCTGGCTACAGGCGCAAAATTCTTTTCATAATATATCCCTTCTTTCTGGGAGAATCCACTAGCCACAAATCTTGCTTTATATTTCTCTATGCTACGATCTACAACATGCTTGATCTTGTACATCCATTTGGAAGTCACAACAGACTTCCCCTCTGGTCTTGGGACGACATCCCAGACATCATTCTTCATGATTGACTGGTACTCCTTGATCATAGCATCCTTCCATCATTTCTTCTCCACTGCTTTTTCATAGTTGAAAGGTTCGTTATCAATGAAGTCACACAATAGTGCTACATAGACGGAGCAAGACCTGGTTCTTTTCCTCTCTCCATCCACTTCTTCCAGATCCCCATATCTTTCTACACCTTGGATAGCCTCTCGTACCCATGTAGGTTTCCTCTTGTGAGGATTCTTCTCTTGGGGTGGATCTATAGGTTCCTGGGGTTCTTCTATTTCTCTATATTTATCTTGATTTTCATCGTTCATAGTTGTATCTTAAATTTTGGGTACTTCTATTTCTTCGGAGTCTTCAACTAGTCTCTTTCTGGATTTGTTGTAATTTGAATCTTCATCGAATGTTACGTCTCTGCTTATGTCGATCTTCTTGAAACCTGGGGAATATATTCTGTAAGCTTTCGAGCTTTAAGAGTATCCCACAAATATACCCTTCTTTCCTGAAGGATCTAACTTTGTCCTCTTTTATTTTGGAATGTGTATGTACATTGGACAACCAAATATTCTAAGATGGCTGAATTCTGGTTTCTTTTCGGAGAAGACTTCTTCAGGTGTCTTGTTCTTGAGTACTTTATGCGGAGTACGGTTTTGTACATACATAGATGTTCTAACAGCTTAAGACCATAGATGCATAGGAAGATATTGATCATGAAGCATTGCCCTTGCAGCTTCCATAATCGTTCTATTCTTTCTTTTCGTAACCCCATTCTACTGTGGATTATATGCAGTGGTTAACTCCCTCTTAATCCCTAAATATCTACATATTTCTTTGAATTCATTTGATGTCAATTCTCTGCCATTGTCTGATCGAAAGGTCTTGATTTTCTTTTCTGTATGATTCTTGATTAAGGCTTTGAACTCTTTGAACTTTCTAAATAATTCATCGTTGTTTTTCATGAAATATATCCATGTATTCCTAGAAAAATCATGAATGAAAGAAACATAGTGTACATACCCGCTTAATGAGTTGGATGACATTGGACCACATATATCGGAGTGAATGATTTCCAAGATTCCTTTTTCTTTCTTTCGCTACTTTGAAATGTCATATTTGTATTCTTTCACTTTGCACATCCTTTGCAAACTGTTAGAATAATCAACCCATAGTTAGCTACCTTAGACATTAATTAATCCAATTTTTGTCTTATTTGCCTAGTTTCCATATTCCACCTTATGCAAGTTGTCCTCCACACATCCATAGTGGTCAAACTTGCTAAATTTGAGTCATGGAGCGCTTGGGAAACCCCTTGGAATCAAATCTAATTTATTCCTAGCCTCCCTAGTGCATGTCTGCTTTTTCTGCTTTATTGCCTTCTTTTTCTGAGTTTTAAGGCAATTGGGAAAGTTTGACTAGGTGAAGTTAACTTGTTTTTTGTCCTCAACATCCTCCACTCTTTTCTCCTATGAAAAGAATTTATGAGTTGTCCTTCCACCACTTGTTATCTTGCCTAATTTATTTTTCCAATTCGTGAGCTCCTAGACAGTTTTGGAAACTGCTTTATGCACCTATGGGGGATTTGCTTAGATTTAGTAAGCCTGCTTTTGACTAAATTCAAATGGCATCTTCATGCATTCAAATCTCTCATGTAATTATTTATTGCGGTAGCCTATGACTTCACAGGGTTTGCTATTGTACACTTATTCAATACAGATTAGTGTTCTTCTCCATATTCAGTCTCCTTTTGTGAGTAATTTGCATGTGTAATTGGCAATTGTTCTAACACCTGGGTTCAATTTACACATGGTATAAAAGCCTTTGTAGATCGATTTCTCTCCTTCCAATTTGTTTTGCAAGTTCGACATCATTGACTGGGAGCATTCTGCTGACTGACGGGACAATTTCTGAGCTATGGATCAATGTCAGAAGATCATCTTGACTCCATTTAACTTCTTTGAATGGAAAGAAGATATGGAGATACTGTTGAAAGCAAAAGGCCTCTACAGAGTGACTATGGAAACAGAAGCAAATACCAATGTAGCTGCAGAGAAGATTAAATGGCACAACAGGAGGGATGAGGCCTATGGTCTCCTGTGTTTAAGTATATCCAGAGACCTCCTTTTCCATCTTGATGGATTGAAATCACCGAATGAAGTATGGGAGAATATTTTTTATCTATTTGGAAAGACAGATGAGATGAGGGGACATCAAATTGAAAATGAATTGATCTCCCTGAGTCCCAGTAGCTTTGAATCCCTGCAACTCTATTTTTCCAAGTTCAAAGCACTTGTTTTGCAGTTAAAACAATGTGGGATCGAAAAGAAGGATGATCAGCTGGGCTTGGCCATAATCTTGAAGCTTGGCCCTGACTATTCAGTGTTTGTTTCGACCTTCTATGCCACAAATTTTACAGCTCGAGCCTAGAAAATGCCTAGCCTTGCAGATTTCATGGAATCTCTCACACAAGAACGAGATAAATTGGTGATCATGGGCACCATCAAACCATCCAAATACCAATATCTGGTTGCTAGATATTCGAGGGTGGATTCAAAAAGCAAGAAGAAAGCTAAAAATCCACCTGAGAAAAAGAGAGACAAGAACAAGTCTCCAGAGGAGCCTCAAGGTTCCAAGAAGAACCGCCAGAAGAAGAAGAACAAAGGAGAAATGAGAACGTGTGCATATTGCAGTAAGGGAAATCATTCTAAGAGCTCCTGCATGAAGAAGAAAATAGACATGCTGACCCAACTCCTGGAGAATAATGGCATCTCCCTTCCAGATAGCTCAAAGAAGAGGGAAGGAGGATGAAATTCAGAATATAGAGAAAGAGTTCATGCATTGGTTGCTAGCACAACAAGCTCACCTAGTTTCATCATTGATTCTGGAGCTTCAAGACATATGGTTTCGACCAAGGAGGCATTCACCTCACTTGACATGTCGAAAGGTCCACCAATAGTACTGGGAGATGACTCTCTCACTGAAAGTTTGGGCAAAGCCGAGGATTGATCTTGACCATGGTAAGTTGAGCAATGTGTTGTATGTTCCAGGTCTTGCCTCTAACCTCTTATTAGTGTATCAGATGACCCACACAGGGTCTCCAAAGAAGGTCATATTCTCCCCTGATGAAGTTGATATCACAGGGATCTCAAGTGTTAAATTCATTGCAAAAGGAGTTGCAAATAACACTTCAAAGGTATACATATTCTCACACTTCCTACCCTACTCAAACCCCTCTGCTCTTCTGATTCATTCTAATGAGGAAAGCAAGCTTTGGCATGAAATATTTGGCCACCTAAATTACAAGTATCTTTCTGATCTTAGTGAAAAATAAATGGTCATAGGGTTACCGAAGATTAAGTTTTCCAAAGGAGTCTGTCAAGGTTGCATCCTAGGAAAACACCCAGAGCATAAATTTGAGAGAGCTAGTCATGAGAGAACCTCTGCACCTCTTGAGATGATCCACAATGATGTTGCTGGCCCATTTCCTCATATGTCAACGATTTAGGCCAAATGTGCATTGACATTCATAGATGACTTTTCCAGGTATTGCTGGGTTCACTTCCTGAAACACAAGTCTGAAGTTTTTGGCCTCTTCAAAGTCTTGAAGGCTTTGGTTGAAAACCAATCTGGGAGGAAACTCAAGGTCCTCAGATCTGACAATGGTGGTGAGTATGTCAAGTTTAAGTTTATTCAATATTGTGCAGATGCAGGTATTTTAGATGCAGCATTCTATCCCTTACACACCACAGCAGAATGGTGTTGCTGAGAGGAAGAACAGATCACTGAAAGAGATGGCAACCTGCATGATGGAGGATAGGAATTTTCCACCAAAGTACTGTGCTGAAGCTATAAACTATGCATCCTATATCCAGAATAGGGTGCCTCATAAAAAACTTGAAGGTATGACTCCTTTCGAAGCATGGAGTGGGCACAAGCCAGATGTGACCCATTTCAGGATTTTTGGCTCAAGGGCTTGGGCTAGAATTCCAACAGAAAAGAGGAAGGATTTGCAGCCCCAAATCCAAGAGTATCTATTTGTTGGGTACTATAAAGATTCAAAAGGGTACAAGCTGATCAATTTGAGCACAAACAAAGCCTTCATTGAAATGTGTGTTCAGTTTCAAGAAGAGCCCCTAGCAGCAGTGGAAGTTGGAGAATCCTCTTCACCACCAGAACCTCTGAATGTAAGTGAAGAGATAGTTGAACATGTTGATTCTGATATTTCTGATAATTATGATTTTATTGTAGATCCTAACAGTCCTACAAGACCAAAATGGGCAACCAAGACCATTCATGCAGCTGGAGAACTAGATGGAAATCCTAATGATCCTAGGAGGACTAGATCTCAGTTTGAGACTGCTATGTGCATGAAAGATCCTATGTTTGTAGATAAATTCTATCTGATGATTGAATCAGATACAAAGACATATGAATATGCAGAAAATGATCCAATATGGAAAGCAGCCATGAAGGAAGAGTTCAGCTCACTCCAGAAGAGCAACACTTGGGAGCTGGTTGATCTTCGCCCAGGGAGGAAGCTAGTTCAGTGTAAGTGGGTGTACGAGACCAAATTTTCTGCTGATGGTTTACCTCTGAAGTACAAGGACATATTGGTAGCCAAGGGCTACTCACAGGTTAATGTCATAGACTACAATGAGACCTTTGCACCAGTGGCAAAGATGGACTCCATCAGGTTAGCCTTAGCCATTGCCGCTTCAAAGCAATGGGAAGTACATCACATGGATGTGAAGTGTGCTTTCCTAAATGGAGATCTCACTAAAGATATATACATGTAGTAGCTTCAAGTATTTTCTACTAACCCATCTCTTGTGTGCAGGATAAAGAAGTCATTGTATGGGCTTAAGCAAGCCCCCAGGGCTTGGTATGCTAAGATTGATAGCTTTTTGCTATCACTGAATTTTGTTTGATGAAAATCAGATCCAAATTTCTATTTGAAGCTGATTCATGGTTCATTAATGATCATTGTTTTATATTTTCATGACCTTCTCATTATAGGAAGCTCAAAGGATGAGATTGCCTCCTTGAAGGATGCAATGAACCATGCCTTCTCAATGACAGATTTGGGCTTATTGAGCCAATTCTTGGGGCTCGAGATTGCTCAAACCAAAGAAGGAATCAAAGTACATCAGTCCAAGTATGCCTTGGATTTGATGAACAAATTCAAGATGAAGGATTGCAAGCCAAGCAAGACTCCTTTCCTTTCAGGGGTGAAGCTTGAAGAAGCTGATTCTTCACCTATGGTAAACAATACACTTTATAGGTAATTGATTGGATGTTTGTTGTATCTTACACATACTAGACCTGATATTTATTATGCAGTAAGTGTGGCTTCAAGATACATGGATCAACCTCATGAGATCCATTGGAGAGAAACCAAAAGGATCCTTAACTTTTTTCAAGGAACAAGGACACATGGGATCTTCTATAATGCTAAATCTGATCTTGATTTGATTGGGTTTACTGACAGTGATTGGACAGGTGACATCACAAATTGAAAGTCAACATCAGGATATGTGTTCATGCTTGTAGAAGAGCCAAACAGTTGGTCAAGCAAGAAACAGAGTGCCATTGCACTCTCATCTATAGAAGCAGAGTATAGAGGAGTTGTAAATGCAGCAACTCAATGTTTATGGTTGCAGGGGTTACTTGGAGAGTGTGGCTTCGAATCAGAATAATCAACTACTATCTAATGTGATAATCAGAGTACCATTCAAATCTACAATGATCTAGTTCGGAAGAAGAGAACCAAACACATTGAGATCCATATGCATTACATCAGACAGCTTGTGCATGATGGCACCATTCACCTACTCTTCTGTTCATCTTCAGAACAAGTAGCAGATATCTTCACCAAATTTTTTTGTGAGAATAAATTCAGCAATCTCAAATCACTGCTGGGGATTTCTGATCATGCTGTGAAGCATGAGTGATGACAAGATTTCCAAATTTTGTTTTACAATCCATGTTTAAGGGAGGATTTTTCCCACTAGGTTTTTGCCTCTTTCCTTGGTTAAATGGACATGCAGTATGTAAAGGGTGACTAAGCCTTGTTGCTAGGCCCTATAATTTTATGATATTTTACTCATAATTCAGGCTTAAGGGGGGGGTGTTATAATAATCAACCCATAGTTAGCTACCTTAGACATTAATTAATCCAATTTTTGTCTTGTTTGCCTAGTTTCCATATTCCACCTTATGCAAGTTGTCCTCCACACATCCATAGTGGTCAAACTTGCTAAATTTTAGTAATGGAGCACTTGGGAAACCTATTGGAATCAAATCTTCTTTATTCCTGGCCTCCCTAGCGCATGTCTGCTTTTTCTGCTTTATTGCTTGCTTTTTCTGAGTTTTAAGGCAATTGGGAAAGTTTGACTAGGTGAAGTTAACTTTTTTTTTGTCCTCAACATACTCCACTCTTTTCTCCTATGAAAAGCATGTATGAGTTGTCCTTCCACCACCTATTAGCTTGCCTAATTGATTTTTCCAATTCGTGAACTCCTAGACAGTTTTGGAAACTGCTTTATGCACCTATGGGGGATTTGCTTAGATTTAGTAAGCCTGCTTTTGACTAAATTCAAATGGAATCTTCATGCATTCAAATATATCATGTAATTATTTATTGTGGCAGCCTATGACTTCACAGGTTTGGCTATTGTACACTTATTCAATATAGATTAGTGTTCTTCTCCATATACAGTCTCCTTTTATGAGTAATTTGCATGTGTAATTGGCAATTGTTGTGAGTGTAATTGTTCTAACACCTGGGTTCAATTTCCACACAAACTCCTTCATGTTTTTCCTACATTTCTACAATTCCTTTGACAAATTTGCTTGCAAGTGGTAGTGCTCTGTAGTGTACATGTGCAAGCGGTCTATGCCAAAGTTCATTTGGCTCTACTGATTCATGAACCAAGGCTTCTTTTGGTTGGCCCTTCAATTTGTATAATCCTCCCTCATGCTCTCCAATTACTATTGCATTGTCAATAGTCTTTCCTTTTTGCCACATGAGGACTTGGCCATCTATGAATGCAACCCTCATGCCTTTTGCATCCAATGTTGATATGGAGAGAAGATTCTTCTTTAGTTCTGGTACAAACAAGACATCCTTCATTTTCATAGACTTTCCAGAGTCTATCTTGTATGAGGATTCACCACTACCTTTTATGGGATATTGGTAGTCATCCCCAAGTTTTACCTTATGGAGTGAATCATGTTCAGACAGTTTCACAAAATATTCCTTGAATCCCGTCATATGTTTGGAAGCCCCATTGTCAATAAGCCAATCTTTACTTCCATGTGTGATAGTTCCCATGAGGGTAGATATCAAAACATATTCTTCATCACTTGAATAGTCTTCACTTTCTTGTTTTACTCTTTTTCTGGGAGGATCATCATCCTTTGTAGTGTGAGCATGATGTCTTCTTTTGTAGTTCTTCTGCTTCTTAGAACCATTCTTATTCATGGGACAATTTCTAGAAAAGTGTCCTCTTTCATCATATGTATAACATTTGATTTTGGATAGATCCTTGTTTTTATTTATAGAATTACCTTTCTGGTGAGAGTTCTTACCTTGGTGATGATGATTGTCCCTTCTACTTTTCTTGGAGTGTACTATGAGAGCTTGATATTCATTATCCATATTTTATTCTCAAGCTACTATTCGAGCTTCTTCTTGTGATTATTATTCCCACAGTCTACTAAACTTGATTAGTTTCTTTCTAGCACAGATTCCTTGGATGAAAGAATCCCGTGACCCAGGGAGGCCATTCAAGGTGGTCATCACAATCTTTGCATTCTCTACTTCTTCATCCACTGCTTCAAGTTGTTCTTTTATCTGGGAGACCCTTGTAAAGTATGACTGTATGGTCTCCTCATTTTGGATCTTTACACTCTTCAATTGGTTCCTCAAAGTCATCTTCCTATTTATGTTCTTCCCTTCAAACAGTTTGGTCAGGGCATCAAACATAGCTTTAGGTGTCTTTAAGGAGGACACCTATGGTATGAGGTGATTTTTTATTGAATCAGCAATAATCCTCTTAGCCATGACCAATTTCTTCTTGTGTAAGGCCTTAGACTCATATCCCTCTAGAACTGGAACCTCTTCAGTGATGTAAGACTCCAACTCATTTTCTTCCAGGACCAAGGAGATCCTATACTTTCAGGCTCGGATGGTATCAGCTCCCTCAAGATTTTCATCAAGCTTGCTATGATGAGACATCTTAATTGAGAACCTCAAATGGAAATACAAAATATTTAGATCTTACCAGGTTAAGATGTTAGAACTTGATCTGGAGCTGAATTTTTGCAGATCTGGTTCTTTGGTTCAAGAGTAGATTAGGGTTTGACTTTCCTAGAGTTTTGTCCAACCAGAAACTTTGATCTTGATCTCTAAACTTTGATTTTGGGGAGGAGATCAATCTAGGCCTGGGATCACCCAAAAATTCCACTTCTTTGGAAAGCCCTAATTTCCGGCAGCAGTGTCGGGTCAAAAACTGAAAATGCTTAGAATCATATCTTATTTCGACAAAAAGTTGTGCCCTAGTGAGGAGAGTCAGCCCAACCTTATTTTACTTAAAATCTGTGGAGAGAGATCCAAAAATTAGGAAACCCTAGTTTCCGCAGCTCCACAGTGTCTTCTTCTCAAGTTAGCTCTGATACCATGTTAGATTTTTAACATTTAAGATAGCATTATCTTAGGATCTCTAACTGAGAGAATAAAAATTACAGAAATCAAACATAAGAGACAATAGACACAAATATTTTCCTAGGGGAAACTATAAAGGAGAAAACCTCGCAACTTCCTCAGAGATAGAATCAACACCAAAAGTAAAACCCAAAACAATAAGATGATATCCCGACATCAGTAGTCTCTCTCTCTCTCTTGTCCCAGCTTGTTCTTTCTCTCTCAGTTATGTGATACAACTAAGTAAGAGTGAGTGTGTGATAAATAGAGAGGCTCACTCTCTATTTATACTAATTCCCGACTTGAAAATAACTCACTAGGTCCGACTTCTCTAGGAGAGTCTAATAACCCTAGCGTCCCACAACTGCAGGGACTTTAACCCTTGATTAATAAAGAGGGTTACCCTCTATGACTGTACATGACTTGTTTACATTATTGAATATCCTGATAAGAAAATCGGGGCATGACATGACTCAATTACATTATAGATACTTCCCGAAATAAACATCGGGGTACAATACGTAAAATATACAAGTGAATACATTTCAAAGTTACAAATACAACAACATGAACTGATCTAGGAATTACAGGAGACTGACAACAAGGAATTGCGAGCTGTTAATGTCTGGTTGGATAGTATCCTAGAAGGCTATATCACCAAGTTCATGGTCAATACTACTAAATCCTATAGCGAAGCAGAAAGGGAATTATTCAATGAACCAAGAGGTAGATTCTTATGGTCCCTACAATTGTTAATTAAGATGCTCGTCGGTGAAAAAGGCATATTGAATATGCACCTCGAGTAGTATACCTCTCATGTGCATATGTTGTGGATACCATGATGAAAGGGGGGAGACGAATGGAAGGATAAGGGGTAGATGGGTGCAAGTTTTGACAAGAATGTAATGTAATCCGAGGAAGAAAACGGTCTTATGAGGGGAGGAACAAGGTTTCGACAAGAGAAGAGGTAGAGGACAGGGGAAGGTCCTGATGTGATCGAAACACAAGACCATGAAGGAAGACCACATGGGAAAAGGAAACCCTACAGTGACGGAGAGGATGACTAGACTACACCCAGGATATAAATAAAGATCGACCCCCAGCAGCAATGTTCCCATGCCTTTGCGCACTACTCCACATTTAGGAAGAAACATAAGTTCCACGTCAACCTGTCCAATGTTCGATCAACATTCTACTAGTAGATCAACATCTGTAGGAAGAAGGACCAGGATGGTGAGTGAGAACACGAAGTTACCTTTGTTCCATGGAAACAAGACTGACGATCCCGAGCAGTACTGGTTTTTTATGTGAGGTAGGAGGAACTGTCATATAGACTATAGATGATGATGTCAATAAGGTCTAATTGATGACCACTTTTTAGGGTCATGCACTAGATTGTTTCATGAAATTTATACAAGTTCCTACAAGGACCCTAGCAAAGGCATTGGATGAAGTCAAGAAATGACTAATTAAAGAATTCAGAAAACCAAAGTTTGAAGCACAGTACATTATAGAGTTAAAGGAGATTAAACAATTTCCTAATGAAACTGTTTGGGACTTTGACCAAAGATTCAAGATGTTAATGGAAAGAGTAAGTTTCGAGATGAGCGATGTTCAGCATAAAGAATGGTTCATCACAGTGCTGGTATCTCATATCAGACAACCACTATTGCAATGAAATATCGTGACATAGAGCGAGGCTCTGTAGATCACGATGAATTTGGAAGCTTGACTCATTCAGGAAAGCACAGCTGGTATGAACCATATTCAAAAACAACTAGCAAAATTTACACTTCATTTGCAAGACATAAAGAAGGGTAAGGAGCATTGTGACGACCTTTGGTGTACTCAGTGTCACGCAGATGGACATACTAAAGATACTTGTCCCAGTTTCTGAAATTACCTTTTGTCAAGAGCATCGAAATCATTGACCTGTGGTAGTGTACCATAGTGCTGCATATTCCAATTTTATGGGCATCAACATGAAGAATGTGGATACATGCAGAACATGGTAATGAAGTCATCAAGATTATACTACACTTTTTTTCACTCCGTTGGGCATGAAGATAAATACTATCATGCATATGACCTCCTCCAGGAAAGGATGTATGACTCATACTATGTGAAGGGTGAAGATCATCGAGTCGTATAGAAACCACAGTAGCAGCCATAGGTGGTACAACCACCACCTCATCCATAGTATGTACCACCACCGTAGATGTAGTTTATACCACCATAGTAGCAACCACAGTTTGCACCGTAAAAATAGTTCACACTGCAGCCGCAGTATAATCAGATGTCGATGGCTCTACAGCATCCACAATATGTTCAGGAAACACATTATGTTCAACAGTAGTTGAATCCCCCGCAGTAACAGCTGACTTAGTCATAGTACCGACAGCAAGCCAGATTCCGAGGTCGACAAGGAGGCTTTGGTAGACGAGGTGAATGAGGTCGTGGATGTGTCTAATGTTATAATTGTAGCATATTGGGTCACTACCAGAGGGATTTTCCATAGTTACAGTGCTAATGTTCATATTGGATCATGATTGACCACACTATTGAGAACTGGCCATAGTTGATCATAAGATGGTAGGCATGAAATGTTACTGAGTTACAAAAGCAGAACCAGTTGTGGAATCAAAATCAACTCCAGAACTAGAATAAATTACAAAACCATTTTCAAAACCAGAATCAAGTATAGAGTGAAGGACTGTAATGTCCCCAAAATTTGAATTTTTTTTCTTTTTATTAGGCTAGTTAATTACTACCTGAACTAGACATTATCTTAGCTTATGTGGAATGTGTCATACTTGGTTCACTGAACTGAATTGTTGTAAGTTTTTCTTACCTTCTTCTAGTTGTTCTCCCTGATGTGGTTATCAATTTAATTCTATGTTTTCGTTATGTTACTTGAATCTGAGTTAGATGGTTGTGTTGTTCATTGATTGCTTCTTATCATGTATTTACATGTATGTATGTACAATTATTTTCTTACTTATTGTTTATAAGGTTTGGTTATTGTTTTATGGAAAATCCTTACTTGACTTGTATTGTCAAGGGGTGGAGTGGTAGGACTTGTATCCCTTGTAAAAAAAAAACACCTGGAGAGGTAAATGGTTTTACTTATCACTACAAGGTTTACTTAGTTCTTATAGAACTAATGCATCTCTTCTTTGTGCAGATGCACCAGGTGATGGACAACTTGTGGTAACCATTTAAAACAAAGTCATACTACGTATGCTAAACTTCTTTATTGTCGTTGAAGACTACAGGACCAAATTCCTATCCTATCATCTCTTATTAGGGTGGTTAGTGTTTATCATTTACATGAGGTTGGTTTATTTATACCTACGTCTATACAGGTTAACATTATTACATATGGTATTAAGACCTTGATTTAGTTTAAACTTGTACCTTTTATATGGCTTATTTTGTATTGTATAAGTCTTACGATATTAAATCTTGAACCTATGTTGATTAAGGTCCTTGTATATAATGTTGAACGTATTTTATAATCCATTGATGGAATATTACATATGCCATGAATTATGGATTTAATCTATGTCCATGATACCATTGTTGGGGTTTATGAATTGCATGGTAATCAAATGTCACAACAAATTTTGGAGTTGTATGAACTATATTCTTGGGGTTGGAAATCAACATAGTGGTGGACAGGGTGGAGGAGTTAATGCACCTTGGGAGTTGGGGGTCTAAAGCCCTAATCCTGGACTATCGTGGAGGTATGAGTCATTTTCATTTTCGTTGGGTGAGCTTTGTTCGACTCTCGGGTCTGTATCATGGCATTAGATCGGGTGTTCAGTTGTGCTTTGGAAGGTATGTTCTTCATTCTGGTTTTGCAGTTTTTGTTTATTTATTGTTTCAGTTTGGGGTTTGGCATACTCCTCATCCTTTGTTGTCCTCTATTCGCAGGTTATAGAGACTTCACTCCGTGGGTCTTCCTGGTGGCTGACGCATTACCCTTCATGGTAAGCCCAATTACATATAAGTTTAACACTTGTTCCTCTGCGTATGGTGTTTTGGAAGAAATTTAAACTCGTCTTCTGAATTAATGCATGGTTTGGGTTAAGGGTTGCAAATGGATATGGGTCTGTTTGTAAAATGAAGCAAAGAATCCAGAGATTCATTTATAGTTTGGTGTTTTTTTGGGTTTGGTTCCTTTGGGCTGATACTGTTGGGATTCATCTTTGTAAATGCATAAACTATTAAAGGTGTTGGATATGGTGAATATTACAAAATCTGCATTTTGATTATAGTGTTGGGTTTTGATAAATGGTGACAGAACCATTGCTTGCAATGGTGCATTGGCTTGGGAAATGCGACTGTGTAATTTTGAATATATTTTATAATGGTTAATTGATAATGCATTCATTACTGTGTATACATCGTGGTTATGATTCTTAGCTTTGCACTATTTTGACTCTGTGTAATTTTATGTTCCTTCTTTATTTGGGTATTTTAGTAGAGTTGGTTTGGCTTTAACGTTGTGCCATTATTGGCAATGACACTATTTCCATTTAGAGTATCGACTATGTAAGATATGAATGGAATGTTGATTTATGGTTATTCATAGAATTTATTTTTTACCTATGTATTTAATTGGAAATGTCCGTGACTGTGGGGTTTACCCTATGACATAAATGTCATGGCTTATGCTTAACGTAGACAAAGTATTAAATGATTTCTGTTAAGGGTTTACTGTTTTGTATAATGATCATGAGCCACGAAATGGATACACCGCATATAACTTGGGGTTTTATTACTGTGTGGAGCAATGTTAAAATGTTTTACAGTGTGTATATTTGGTTTATGGAAACGTTGTCAGGGAAACTGCTTTGATCTGTGTTTAACTCTTATGGAAATCAATTTTTATAATGTAGACTGTGTAGAATAAATATGGAATGTTATAGCGTTGAAAATGTTGCTAACAAACCATACTATATTCAATGTTGGTCATGCTTTTAAATGTATCTCGGGGCTTGGAAATCGTGAACTTTGTAGGATTTGATCATGGGATACGAGGGTTGTAAAAGATACATATGTGGATAAATTTTGCTTGGAATGAATGACAACATGATTCGATCTTCTGACCTTTTGATTTATATGTTAATGTATTTTGTATTGAAATTATGGCTCATTCCTTATTATGTTGGTAGAAATATGAACATGGTTCTATTTTAATTAAATTAGGCTTATAGACCTTAGAGGTCTCGATATCTTAGCTTGGAATTAGTAGTTTGTCGTTTTACTTATAAAGCGGAAATGCTTTGTTTGTAGTTTTGTCTTATAATATTTTACTTTAAAACATTAGCTATGTGTATTTAGGTTATAATATTTTCCTTAGGGATTAGATTAATACCATAGGTGGTAGCTTTTTTACTTTATTTAAATATGAGCCTGCTAGAAATATGAAATCTGCCAGCAGAGATAATATATAGGCTTTGGTTTTTAATTAGTTATAGGTTTTGGAAATGAATTTAAACACAGAAAATAAATTGCAGAAATGAACCAGAAAACAAAACCCTTAAATAATAAATGTTGGTCACTCTATATGCCAGTTAATAAACCAAAACCATCATGCAAAATGCTCAATATAAATTGTCAAGCGAGGGAAGTCTTCTTATTTCAAAGATAACTCACACTTATATGCTTAAACACTAAGTAGTTGATCATTGAATAAACTATCCTATTTTTCTATTTTTTCATATTCCTCCCATAACAAAACTGATCTAAACTACCTATCTAAGAATTCAGAATTGCAATTACTTCCTACAACTTCAATTCAACAACGAATGATTCATGAAATAAATATCTAGAATTACTTTTGGCAGAAAGTTAAATCCTAATTTACAAGACTATACACAGATCCATTGTGATTAGCTAATCCAATTTTAATCTAGGAATAAGAAATAACAAGAATTGAATCAACATCTCTAAACTATAGTCTACCTGAATTAGCAAACCTGAGAAAGACAAGTAATTGAAAGAAACTAAGTGAGAGATTGATTGTTACAGCTATCACAAACATGCATAAAAGAAACTAACCTACACAGTCGATTGTCACACCACAATGTTGCATTGTAAAGGAAATGCAAGTACTGAGTATTAAAGGAAGCACAATGATTAAACGCGATTGTTGCAGCTACTGAAACAAATGCATACAATGTAACATTCACACCACACAGATAATTAACCAAACATATAATTGACTCGACCATCTGTGTGAGAAGTCAGGCCCAGCCTTTGAACATAAATGTCGGAACTGAAACAAGTTAAAACACATAGATCTAAAGAATCCAGCTCCTTGTATTAAAATGGTGAAACGAATGTTCAGTCTTTGTTACAGCTCACAATAAAATATGATATTTTCCAACCCCTAGCTCTGAATATTTTGTCATACTCATACATCAACAATTGCAACCCTCACCCACTAATATTAGGTTTCCATGAAGATCTACAATCTTTAGGATGCCATGTTACATGCGTTGTTACAGCTGTGGGAGGAATTAAACAGAAGCAGGGAATATAGGAAGTTCTATTGTTTGAGCCAGTAAATGAATAATAGAAAAAATTTAAGAGAGGCCTTGACAATTGTAGCTAACTTCAAGAAGTGGCATGTTGTTGTAGCTAAGTCTGTTGCATCCATGTTTGTCGCAGCCATGTCTATCGCAACCCATGTGGAATGATGACCCTTGGTTGGAGCCGCATGTAGAGATGGGACTAGAAAGTCACAGCTGATAGTGAACGCTCATATCCTCTTTGGACTACTTGGGATGCTACACCTGTACTCTCTTGTAGCTTGCACTATCTTTGTAAAATCATAATGAGTTAGCATAATTCAATAAGAAAAGTCCTAATTATAGAAATCATAAGCATTAATAAAATGAAACAATAATTAACCATACCTGTGAAAATTTAGGGCTCAAGTGAGAAAAGAATGTTTGCTTGGTACACAAAATGGAATAAGAAAAGACAAACAGCGTATAAAGGATGTGGTTGAAAAGGGGCATTTTGGGACCCAACATATCCCCCCAAGTGCTATGTTGCATGTCCTCGTGCAACAACCTCCACTAGTCTGAATCAGAGTTTTGAGCTATGCCTCACTCATGGAGAGATGAAAAGTTGTAGGAGGATTCAGATGATTCCCTCCCAGATAGATATCCATTATGTGTAACCCAATATTTCCAACACTACCTTTATTCTGTTTTTGTCAACGAAAAATATTCCCTATATGGTTTTGCTGGCCACCAAAGAAGAAAGAATTTAAATTTAAGTCCCAACCAGTTAGCTCCACATTTCTTCATACAATCGACGTACCCTTCCACCCCAGGGATATCTTGTTGAAAATTCTTGAAGCAATAAGGGTACCTTTTCTTAATTGATGAAGGGGAAGGCTGCCACCTATGCTTACTTCCCTCCAAAGCCAAACGTTGCTGCTTGGAAATCTGGCTAACACAAATGGAGATGACTTGCTCTTGAAACTCAACTAGCTGCTGAGTTTGGATGGGAGATTTAAGCCTCTGTTCTTAATGATTATGGACAAAGAGAGGGGATTGAGGTTCACACCGAATCTAGATATTAGAGTGAGCCTCATTCTGAGAAATTGTCTGAAATTAATCCTCCCATTGCACATGGTTGCTGAAAAAAGAAGAAAAATCCCTTAGGAGGACATCACCTAGGTGAGGATTAGGATTTGAATATCGGTCCAAGGGGAAAACCATTTCATGTAAATAAATCTCACACAAAAGATTCTTCTCGGTGAAGCTACTTTTCATAAACGTTTCCAAAACCTAGTCTGAAAATGCTATTCGTAAGGTATCCCTTCTTTTAGTGCCTTCATCTTAAACCAAGTGAACTGTTCATATAAAAATACAGGATAAGAGGGAGATCGATATCTGGAGCTCATCAATTCTCGGGAGAGAATCTACAGTGGTATTTCTCATTTTGCATGGACTTGAACTTCTTCAACTCCTTCAATTCTTTCTATACTTATTCCCAACATATTTTCTAGAATATTAGCTCTTCTTCCCATCTGTTAGCAATCAAAATATACCCAAGGTTGTGAAAGGTAATATTAAGGTAACAGCAAAAACCACTTTAGAAAGAAACTCCCTTTTCTTTCCAGAGAGAGATCTCTCAGATATAAATTTAATAGGGCCAGATATTGAGATCCATAATTTAAGTTATGCGGATGGTTGAAACAAAACATATAACCATTGGGAAATGGAGTCAGAATAGATTAATATAATACAAAGATTCATACACAAAATCCCAACAAAGGCAAGATAATCATTCAGTTACAGTCATTCATTGATTTTCAGGTGATAGGAGAGAAACATGAATAGTCCATCAATATAGAGTGTTGTAATCTCATAGATCACATAAGGTTACCAATAATACATACTAAAACATACATAAATATAGAATAGAGACAAGAGACAAGAACAGATAGGATTAAACAGATTATATTATT
>LPNX011029707.1:231587-264353 GCA_001517045.1 Pseudotsuga menziesii
TCAGCCTGGGGTTCGGGGTTGGTCGGTTCAATAGTAGACCACACTTGGCCAATCATGTCGTCTTCTTTGTCGGATTTTCATGTGAAGGTTGACGTGATGTGTGAAAATACTATGGGTTGTGTTCTACTAGCTGTGTACATGGGAGCCTGGGTGGTAATTTTCTGGGCCGACTGAAACAGCGTAGGAAATGTCTCGAAGAAATATTTTAGCTTGGTATCCTTGTCAAATTTTGCTTTCACTGTCTCCGACATTGCGCTTTTGTATAAGTCGAGGGGGCTAACCGACTGTTGTACCGGTGCTTGCTCCTTGACTATTTTTGTTGGTGATGGAGGTGGAGGTGTCGACACAAGATCAAAGATGTTTTCAGGCATTATCATTTTTTTTTCCTTTTTTGGTTGACCTTCGGGGGCTTCTGCTTCTACAAACCACTGGAACTGAGTTTCAATCGGCACTTTATTTGTGGCGGCATCCTCTATAATGTTAAGGGGGGCAGCTTCCAGTTCATCGTCATCATCTGATGATTCGGAAATGATAAGTTTGCGCTTACCTTTGACTTGTTATTGTTCTTGCCCTTTTATTTTCTTCCAGGCTGCTGCTATCTCATTGGAGAGTTTCCCATTTATGCCTCTTGACACAGCCTATTCAGGGTTGTCTGGTTCGACTTCGGGCATCGGTTCTTGAGTCGAAACGACACTTGTTGGAGCTGGAGGAGTTCTTTGCTGCTTTTGTTGTGGCTTTGGTTTTGCAGGCTGTGGTACTGCTTGCTTTGCGGTCAGAGGTTTGATAGTTATTTGTACGTGACCAGTGGGTTTGACCGGTAGATCCTCCGACACAAATGCGCTGATGTAGAGGTTAAGCTCGTAGTCTTCCTCTTTCTCTTGGTTGGTGAGTGGCTCCTTTATTGAGAAGTTGATCTGTTTCACTGCTTCTAGTACTTGTATCTTTTTCTTAGTCTTTCGAGACAATTCTTAGAATATTTAGTCAACAGATGGATAGTAGTTGAGGGCTTTGGCATTGGAGGCCTTGCCCTGCATGTACCACACCAAGGTGTGGTCGAGCTCTAGCTGGATGTGGGAGTTCGTGGGTAGATTTTGTCGGATGTTTTGAGGCACCCTCCATCTAGTCATGCGAACCTTTAGTTGCTGGAACTAGTTTTCCAGGAATAATTTCACTTGCTCTAGTTCATGCGAGGTTCCTTTCTGGAAAAAGGGCTTAAACCTATACATGTCTAACCTTAATGGTTCACAGAAGACTAGGCTCCCTTCTAGACAGATGTGGTACGTAATGATCCATAGGATGAGGGAGGGGAGCTTGATGATTCCTCTCGTCTCTTGGCATCGCTCGTAGATGATTTTTATCATGTCAGCATCATAATCTCCCCATCTATAGAGTCGCCAGTCGGTGGCAATTGTGTCGATGGCTTCCAGCATTTCTAGTTTGAGGTCGCTGCCTTGACCTGCCAATGTGAATGTGATTGCGATTATTTTGGAAACAATCTGTGGTGTTCTAGTTGTGATTTGGACGATCATCAACCCTTTTGAGTTTTTCCCAGAAGATGATCCTGTAAGCTCTTCGACCAGTCCTTCTTTGATTCCGACTGGTATAGGGTCTCCTTCGTTAGACAGGCCAGTGACTTTAGAGATGACATCCCCAAAAATTTCGATCGGTTCATCAAAGTAGAACCGACCGTTGTGGTATCGACTGATAATAAATTTCATAGCAGCTTCCTTTGTACCCCTAAAGCTGGCCATCAGCGGTGCATTGGCATATCCAAAGAGGGTGCTGCGTCTGATCTTTTCTACTGCTTGAGTCATCTTTTTGTCGACAAAGGCCCACTCTTGGATCTCGGCCCATAGCTTTTGCCATGGGCCCTCCTGCACTTTGGTGTTTTTGATGTTCTTCAGTCTACGGACCAAAGGTGTATCCGCAACCTGTACCTCTTTTGCCTTGGTCAATGCTCTGGTCTGTTTGGGAGCCATTGTGTTGGCTTGGTCGATGTTACTACAAGGTTCTTGTTTTTTGGTTGACTATGTGTTAATGCTCTGTGTGTAAAGGGTGCAGTGAATGAACCTTCAACGGTCTAGTATTTATAGGCAATGGTGTGGTTATGGACGGTAATGGATGTATTAATGGCATATTTGATGTTCCAGCTGTAATACATGGGTGTGAAGTAATGGTGATTTGCTTTTGGTGCTTGAGGTCATGAATGCATGATGGGACTATCGAGGTCATTGGCTGGTGTTGGTGCTGAGAATGGTCGATAGGAATGGTCGATGAAGATGGTCGATGGTCATGATGTCGGTTGTCGAAGTGGTGTTTTACTGTCATGGTTTTGTGTCTAGAGTATTTATTTTTTTTGGAATTTTTAGCTTTTTATGGATTTTGGTTGCTGGTTATGGTCGTTATATGATTTTTTTTCCCATTTTTTGTAACGTTTTAGTCAGGATCCATTAACGAGCTTCCGAAATACTAGGCCCTGTAGCGTCCTTAGTCGAACTGAATCATTGGGGTGTATGTCATCGACAATGTACGGTCCCATCCACTATGTGTGGAGTTTCTTAGTTTTTCCTTTGATCTGACTATTGTAGAGTAAAGAAAAGTCACCAAACGCTAGGTTTTTGTTCTTGATGTTGCAGTCGTGCCATGCTTTCTGTTGTTGCTTCTGAATTTCTTGGTGTTGTATGGCGATGAGTCAGTGCTCTTCTAGCTTACCGAGCTGAAGTAGTCCGTCCTTCCTTCCCTGTTTGACTTCGACATGGAGGATTTTTGCAATAGTAGGTGTCTGTTGTCGGAAGTCTAGAGGGACTACAGCTTCTTGTCCGTAGACTAGTCGAAAGGGGGTTTGGTCGGTCGACCATTTATAGGCTGTTCTGTATACCCATAAGACTGCAGGTATTTTCTCATCCCAGTTGTCCTTGTCAGCATTACATATTTTAGTTAACCCTTTTGTCAATGTTTTATTGAATGCTTCAATCACTTTGTTCGACTGGGGATGATATACTGTAATCCGTTGGGTGTCGATGTGGAATTGGTCGGTCAAGTTTTTGATAGTTTTATTGACAAAGTGTGTCCCTTGGTCGCTAATCAATGTTAGTGGGAATCTGAATCTAGTGATGATATTTTTGTAGATAAATTTAGCGGTGACCTCACTCGAACATGTATCGACAGGTTCTGCTTCTGCCCATTTAGTGACGTATTCTACTGCAGTGATAATATATCTTGCACCTGATCTTTTTGCTGGGATAGGAAATGGTCCTATGAATTCTATAGCCTAGATTTCGAATGTGAGACTGGGGTTTACTGATATCAAGGGAATTTGTGTACTCGGCAAGGGTCGACCAAGTCGTTGACATCTGTCACATTGACTAACAAAATTTTTGCAATCTCTGTGGAGTGTCAGCCACCATAATCCTGACTGTTGGTTTTTCTTTGCAGTTGTGTCTTCTTGGAAATGTCCTCCTACAGGTCCATAGTGTGCTTCATGCATGATTTGGTCTGGTTCATGTTTGAGTACACGCCTTATGAGGATGTCGTCTAAGCCCATTTTGTATAAAAATCCACTGATGAGGCTGTATGGTGCAGCCTTCATAGCTAAGATTTGTTTCTTCTTGGTATTCATACCTTCTGGTGCCTGACCGTTTTATAAGAACTGAGCTATTTCCTCTAGTTCTTCTGGCACTACTTCTATGCGAAATAAATGTGCATCCGGTAAGTCGTAATTGACCCCAGTTAGTTCCTCTCCTGTGTCTATTCGGGATAGATGGTCGGGCCCGACATTTAGCTTTCCTGGTCGGACAACGACTTCGAACTCAAATTCTTAGAAGAGGAGTAGCCATTGACAAATCCTCCCATGATGGAGTGGTTTATTGACAAGGTACTTCAAGGCTTGATGGTCGGTATACAATGTGAAGGGGTTGGCTAAAATGTAATGTCGATACTTTTGGAGGGCAAAGACCATACCTAGGTCTTTTCTCTTTGTAGTCGAATAGTTTCTTTCAGCCTTATTTAATTTGCGACTGTTGTAAACTATAGGGTAATCCATCCCATCATCTCCTGGTTGAGGTAGGATTTCTCCTATTGCTATTCCTGATGCATCGATATGCACATGGAATTTGATCGACCAGTTTTGAAAATTTAGAATGTGGGATTCGACTAATTTTCTTTTCAATTTTTTGAAAGAGATATGGCATTCCTCTGGCCACTTAAACTCTTGATTTTCATTTATTAGTTCTTCCAGAGGATAGGTCATATATGAATAGTGTCTTATGAATTTTCTATAATAGCCTATATGGCCAAGTAACACCCTGACTTGTTTAGGGTTTACTGGTGGTTTCAAGTCGAGGATAATTTTAATCTTTGCAAAGTCGACCTTGATACCTTCTTTATAGACAATATGCCCTAATAGTATGCCTATGGGAGTCATAAATATACATTTATTAATGTTCAGGGAGTGTTGAATCTGTCGACATCTCTCCAACATAAGTCTGAGCCATTTGCAGTGGTCTTTTAAGGTGGAGTATATTGTCCAGTCGTCGAAGTATATTGCCATGGTCTTATATATGTATTATTGGAATGTCTTGACAATAATTCGAGAAAACACTGCAGGTGCATTCTTTAATCCAAAAGGCATAAATCTGTAAGCAAAGGAACCAAATTCACACACAAATGTTGTCTTCTTCTGGTCTTCTTTAGCTATTGGTACTTGATTATAGCCTAAGAATCCATCTGTGAATTAATAGCATTCATGTCCTGCAAATTCATTCAAGATTTCATCTGCATAAGGGGATGGGAATGGGTCTGTCAGTGTTACTTTTTTGAGTTCCTGAAAGTCGACACAAATTCTTAACCTTGTCGGGTCATGTTTCTTGGGCTGTACGACCATTGGACTTGCCCATTCTGACTCGTCGATAGGGTAAAAGATCCCTGCTGCTAACATGTTATCAATTTCCTTTTTGACTATTTCCTTGTACTTGTGAGCCAGTTTATAAGGTCTTTTCTTAACAGGTCGAGCATCAGGTTTAGTATCAATTTTCATTTCGCCCCTTTCTTGGACTAAGCCTTTTAGGTCTTTATAGTCCCTGGCAAAGATATCTTGGAACTCTTTTAGTAAGTTCATGATCTCTGTGTTCTATTTTGGTCGATCATTATTTGAGATGTCGACTTCTTTAGTTTTTACTTTGGAATCTAGCCATTCTAGTGCTTTAGCTTCATTAATTGGTCGACTTCCTTCTTTGAACTGTGAGAATGTGGTAGGGAAGTCAGCTACAGTCATTCTATCAATATCTTCTTTGTCTGTTGTTGCAATTTTCAAGATGGATTGGATAGGTTTTGTTGTTTTGATGTGGTTGGATTTCCATCTGAAGCTCTTGCCTTCTGTGTTTTCATTTTCTAATTGTAAACAAGTCGAATGTGGTTTGAACATATTTGTAGATTGTTACAGTCCTTTATCTATCGATGGTCTTGGGAGGGTTGTTTTTCAGTCGGTTGGATAAATTGTTTAATTTGTTGTGCTGTCTCAACCAGATTTCCATTTTGCGGTATGAAGTTGAAGTCTTTAATAAAATTCTCCCTGATTTCATGCCATAAGAAGGTTTCACCTCTAGCTTCTTCCATATTATACCACTTGTTTGGTAAGTCGGCTAGGGTTGAGGGGAACAAATGTGGCCAGGCTCGCTCATCCTTATATCCTAGTATTCTCCACTCCTTTTCACAGGTTTTGATATGTTCTTATGGGTATTGTCCTTGGGTAAAGATAGGTATTTGAGCTTGCTAGGTTAATTTCTTTCCTCCGAAGCTCTCAACAATGTAAGTCGAAGCGGTTGTCCAGGTCTGTAGTTTCGTCTGATGGTATCCCACCATCTAGCTGCTTGACCTGTAAATGTTTCAACTAATCTTTGAAGTTGGCCATGTTCACCAATATTTTAAGATACTTGTTCAATATGGCCAACTGGTGATTCCCTCTCCTTATACCTTGGTAGTTGTGTAGAATTTAGGTTAGTTGGTTGTAAGGCAAGGTGTTCCTTGATTTTCTTTTCAAATAGTTTTGGGATAATGGATACTACGAAGCACTATTGGGTGGGATTTTTCTATACTTTTTGTATAGTCCAACACCCTCTTACTTGTGTTTCATAATTCTCAATCTCCCAATCGTACAATTTAACATCTGAGTTATAACCAACTGAGTCTTGGTTACCTAAGTTAAGTTCTCCATGGATGTTTGGTTCTATGTAGTCTGCATTGTTGTGGATTTGGTAAAGTTGTTTGATATCGACTTCTTCATCAATAGGTTCAGTCCAAGGCTCCCCTTGGGATGGATGAATGGGTACAATGACCTTTTTACCATTTCCTTTTAATTTGATTCGTTCCTTGTCCAAAGATATGGATGCTTTCATCTTCCGACCCCAAGGTCGACCGACTAGTGCTGGGAAGGAGCTGGATCCTTCTTTTGGGTCAATAATTTCAAAATAAACCTTGGTCAAGATTCCCTTGATGGTCGTGTCGGCATTTTTCCAGACTCCAATGGGTTCAATTAGGCCTTGGTCGGTGAGTTTCAGGTATATGCCTGACTTGTAAAGTCGAGGTCTACCCATCTGTTCCCAAGTATCCCGAGTCATGATATTTACCTATGAGCCAAAGTCGAGTACTACTTGTCGGATGTAGTAACCTTCGATTTCTAGGTTGACATGTGCGTCGGCATCACTTTTGACTTTTTGATTCAAGCTGCAGATGTTTTTGGTTTGTTTTTCCAGGTTTGTTCCTTTTATTTCATATAATAAGTCAATGAACTGTGATACTGATTTGTCTGTTTGAACAAGTTGGATTAGTTGATTTATTGTGTTGGGTCGACTGTTATGGAGGTATTCTTGTTGTGCAATGTCTTGAAATATGTGGATTTCTTGTTTATATGTTTGTTTTTCCTTCATTGGGTCAGGATAAATGTTTGTGTCTTTAATATTACTAATTATGGGGTTATCAAGTCCTATTTTTGTTCCTTGTCGAGTTACAATATGTAAATTTTTGGTGGTTATTACATCATTCTTTTGCACACAAGACAAGACATTAACATTTTTCTTGGTATTAATTTTTTCTAACATAGTAGGGCAATCCTCTAATGAGTGATCGCCTACTCCATAGTGGGTACAGAATTTGAGATCAGTCTTGTCCTTGTATGGATAGTCTACATACTGGTGACCATCTTTGTAACATGTGAAGCACTGGGTAGGCTGACGCGGTCATGTGTCGTGATTCCCAGGGAATCGACCTCTTCCTCCATATCCTTGGCGTCAATTGTCGTACCGGCACGCATATCGTTGACCATCATATCTTTGTCCATTCTGATCATTTGCTGGATTTGTTTTCTCGTTATGTTGCACTATTGCATTTGTTTGGTATACCACATGATCATTTTGTCTGTTCTTTAGGTTTAACTGATAGTCGACAGTGTTATGACTTTTGGTTTTGTAGACGGTGCACCAGGAAGCCTTGCCATTCTTCATGTTAAACGGACAGTCTGCTATAGAGTGATCTCTGTGTTCCTGGGAAATGTCGCAAAAGGATTTGGTCTATACAAATCGAATGTCTTGTCAGCTATATGCTTATCGACAGTTATCTTTCGAATGACCGGTCGTCGAGCATTTGGTACACCAGATCTCCTGATTCTTGAGGCTTAGTTCCTTCAAATAATTCTATATGTTCTCGAGCTGTTCTTCCAATATATGGTCTGTGGGGTAAGCAGGTATGTCTTCATCCATCTCCACTTGAAGAGATTTTGTTAGCGCATCCTCATACATTTTGAACGTCTCCAGAATGATGTGTCGACATACTTTCTGCGATAGTCTTGCAAGAAACCATTGGATTAGTAACTGTTCATCAATAACATAATCCAGCTGGCTTAGTAGGTCTTTCCAGCATTTATCGTAGTCGCAGACGGTCTCCCTTGGCTTTTGTGATGTGGTTTTAAGCTTCTTTGCAGCTAGGTGCTTAGCGTCTGGAGTTTTAAAAAATGACAAAAAATGCACCTTAATCTCGGCTTTTGTCGCTCTGGGTTGTCTTTCCAAAAATTTCATGTACCATGTCAATGCCCTTTTCCTTAAGGCCCCTGCAAACTATGCCATTTGTCGATCTTCATATGTAACCTGGTTGGCTTCCCAGGTCGACTTGCAGATGAACCAATGTCATCTGGGGTCTTCATCTCCCTCATAAAGAGGAATGTGAGTGGATCCATGACGCATGTCTGAATCACTGTCACTGCTCTTAGAAGGTGGCCGCGGTGGGGGTGGGGGTGTTGATGAGGGTGGTGGGGTTATTGGTGTATTCATGCCTATAGAATTCTGATCAACGAAACTTCTATTTTCATCGGTTGTCGAGTATCCATTTACTTGTATCTAGTTAATGTCAACTTCTGCTGTCGATGGTCCACTACAACTATTTGTTCGTAGGTCTGATTGTTTGATTTCTTCTAAAACTGTATTTGGCGGGGGGGGCACTCCTTCATGTGTCGCTAAGAGAAAGTGGATACTTCAGAGGGAGGCTGCTGCTTGAAACATAACCCAGTTCCCTTCCACCGGTTGACGTACAATAAGGTGTCGTCCAGGGTACGTTTCATCACCTAGTCGGCTCCATATAGTGAAGTCACCAACTCATAGTTGGAGGTCTTTTTCGACAATAGTCTATATTCTGGTATGTAGATTCAATGGGGAAAGGGTTGTTCCTTTATCGTGAGCTCTTAGTTGGAGAGATTTTGGATGCTCTATCCATAATTCTTCCTCCTTAGGGGATGCTTCTTGCACGACGCCCTCTTCATGTTGGTCATGACATGACTCTGGCGTATTTTCTTCCTTGTTGTTCTCCCTGGGGTTTTGTCCTCTGTGCAGATCTAAGGCCCTTTCTTGTCGTGCTTCCCTTCTCTGGTGTCTCTCATCCCTTTCTACTTTCTGAATGTCTGACATAATTTATTACGATCTATTCTCTTGAGGTCCGTTTTGGTCGACTTCTCATTACTAGTGATTGTTATCTGGTTTGTGTCGACTAGGATCCACTATACTCTATCTTCGACACATGACCAACTACCTCCCCATAGCCTACCCGATGCTTTTAGAAATCCCGGATGGTTCAATTTATTTTCTTAGGAAGTATTCCCACTCCCTTTTTGCAATGAATTTCTCCCACTTCCTCTGCTTCTCCTCCCAGTTAGTGTTTGATGGCTGTTTATGTAGTGGTGGTCAAGGTTCAACAATGTGTCCTGCTCCTTTCTCGATCAAGAATTTGAACAGCAAGGTCGGTAGGGAACACAAAAATTGTTCGGTGAAATCTGTGTAAAATTTCTCTTTGACGGTTTCCACCGAAGTTTTGTCTTCGACTGCTTGCTCCTCATAGAAGTCGTTTGTGACTTTTTCAAACCACTTCGACAAATTTGTTCTGCCTCTTCGGATCAGTTTCTCCAGCAACTATTGTTCTTTAGGTGCGTCCAGATTTCTCATCCAGGAGTTGCTTCAAGAGTTGGGGCACTGATTTGACAAGCTTTTATGTGTCTCTGTAAAAAATATTTCTTTTGCTTCGGCAACTATTAATCTGTTCCTTCATGCGCAATTCTGCAAGTAGTTTGCAATTTTACATTCCCACCAATCCTTAATCTCTTGCCTTGGTATCATATGTGAGCATATATTTCAGTCATGTACTACAGGAAATGGAACCAATGTTGTAATCTCACAGATCACATAAGGTTACCAATAATACATACTAAAACATACATAAATATAGAACATAGACAAGAGATAAGAATAGATAGGATTAAATAGATTATATAATTACAATGAGTTCATAAAATGCAGAGAAATGAATTGAGTTCTTGTTTGGCTCAACAGCCTAATATATACAATTTACAGACGGTTACAAAATAACTACCTGTCGGTTCAGTGAACCGACGCGACTTTAGATGGCCGACCTAATCTCTTTAGTTTAGTCGGCTGACCGACTTAGTTGATCAGCCGACTAAGTCGGTCCTCGTTCAAGTTGACTTATCGAATTGCTCCTTCTACATAGAGCATCACAAGATGAATTCCATATCAACTTTAGAGGAAATATTTATGAATATCTGAAATAATAGCTAGAGCATAACATGTATGAATTCTAAAACTATTAAAAACTACGTTTAGATATGAAAGAAAACAGAATGGAAGGTAAACACTTAGAAAAAAATCACAAGGAAAGAAGGCATAGATTGTAACATAAAAAACACATGAATCTTCGAATATCAACTAGCATTCGACTCTGTAATTTCATTCAAAAATCTTAAGTTCTCAAAAACATCGGTCCAAGCTTATGGGATCCAACCCCCAATACATCAAATAAATTCAAATATATACAAAAATAGCTTCTTCCCAAGAAGATCAATAACCAATTAATCTGTTAATCATAATTTTTTGTAACCATATCCCTAATAACTAGGAATAATAATTACATGCTTTGATTGAAATAATAGATTGCTCGATTATAGCAAACTTATTAAGTGCAAGGTATCTTGAACAAGCAACTTGATGAACTGCAACAAGTGTCTTCATGAATGTAGTAAGTACTTGGTCTTTCCAAATTTCTCCACGACCTTCCATTGTTCCACATTTGGAATGTCATATTCTGTCATCTCTCTTATTGACACCTCCAAATCCACATAAGCTTCATA
Organism: Pseudotsuga menziesii; assembly: GCA_001517045.1. Lineage (NCBI taxonomy): Eukaryota > Viridiplantae > Streptophyta > Pinopsida > Pinales > Pinaceae > Pseudotsuga > Pseudotsuga menziesii. The sequence goes on from LPNX011029707.1 coordinate 242,266, forward strand.
AGACAGGCAGGAAATCCTTTCTTAATAATTAAAAACCTATCCAATATCTCAAAGTATTCTGTCAATTTTTCCACAATGACCTTTCCCATTAACCCTTTGGCTAAATCTTCATATTTGGAATGATCCTTGTGATTCTGTACCAATAAGCTGTGATATTTCTACTGGGAAAACAACCATCCTTCATCATCCCAAAAAGAAGGCAGACCATCATCAAATAAATCTTTAAAAGCAAGCCTAAAATCCTTTATTTGAGAATACATTTTATTCGCCTTATCCTGCACCACTTTCATGAGTTGATTTTTATTGATAAACTTATTTGCCTATAACACAATTGCTACTTTTTATTTGATCCCAATGTCCTGCAAATTCTGATATGTTAAAGAATTTAAGAAATTCAAAACATTGTGAGCAGTATTCAAAGGCTTCTTTTCCATAGTTTCATTGGCCAATTTCAATCTCTCAGTTGCTAAATTTACCAGTGCACTTTTATCATCAATAAAATTTAAATAAAGCCTAAACTTGGTGATTTGCATAGACAAAGTATCCCAAATCAAATGTTTAGCTCCTTGTAAAGGAGGTTTTTTTGTACTTCTTTCTTTTAATTCATTGAACTTTTTCTGTAATTGGGTTTTATCATTCCATGCTTTATTGTTCTCCTCAATGCTCTTAGCCAATTCTGATTTGATATTTTCATTTTCCTCTTTTAATTCTTTAATCTCCACTTCTTTCAAGCTCACCTGAGAAATAAAAACTAATAAAGCATCTGTAGAAAATTCATTTAATGGTCTTTCAACATTAACAAGGGGTAAATCGGTGTCAACAAAGGCTTGACTCAACAATTATTCCATAACTGCTTTTTCATCATTTTGATCATTTTTCAACTTTACAATCTGAGCCATCAATTTGGTTCTTTCTACTTCCCACTTGTTTTTCTCCTCCTCTAGATTCAATGATTTTCCTTTATAATCCATTCGTTCCTGATAAACTTTCTCTTTTTCCTCTTGAAGTGTAAATAATTTTGAAGACTAAACATGTTCAGCATTAGGGAATTTAAGCTTCTTGTTCAACACTTGAATGGCATTGTCCTTCTCCTCTAGAAGATTTTTGGTCACCTGCATATTACCCGGTTTGGTCCCTAGGCTTACAATATCTCCCTGCAACTTTTTAATTTGAATCAAATTTTCTTTATTTTCAACCTTTTCATGATTTTATTGAACCTCCGTATTATCTACAAGCGACTTTAATTTAGTAATTTTCATAATTGCATGTGACAAATCAGAGTAAATAACATGTCCAGTTTGTTTATGGAGTTGTATTTTATCAGGAACACTGATTTTGTCTAGCTTCACCTCCATTTCAGACACTTTCTTGTCACTTACCACAGCTAATTTCAAGGTATTCCTCTCTGCGTCTTGAGTAGAAATCAATGAAGTGTTTTAATTGATTAAATTTCTAACTCGAGGAAGCAAATTCTTAGTTTCCTCCAATGATTGCATTTCTTTGTCAGCATAACTTGATATTAACTCTATCTTGGATTTGTAACAGGAGCTAGAATCTGTCTTACTTTCCTCTGCAAAGGAATATTGATGCATCTGTACAGACGTTTTCTGGAACAGGACAATCTTCTTTAAATCTTCTGAAAATATTTCTTCTGAAATAGTTTGCTCATCTTGAAGGTGTGTTTTGATCTTTTTATAAGAAATATCTTCATCTACATCCATGCCATCGGCTTCACAAAGACTCCTTTTATTTATAATGCTTGAATTAATAGGATTTTGAGCCACTACAGTCAATTTGTTCCTCCTATCTTCATCAACTTCTAAATTTTCTTCAAAATTATCCAAATTTGCTATTGTATCTAAGCCTTCAACAGTTTGATGATAAAATGGTTTATTTTTGTTCAACTGCTTCCTCTCAGAAATAATGTGACATGGGTCATAATTTACTTTTTTCTCTTTCTGAAAATCCATAACTTCTAACAATTTATCTATGACTAACAAGGCGATTTTATTTTTAAAAATGAAAAGACCAACCTTGAGAAGAAATTTTACATTGGGAGATTTTTTAAATGCCCCAAAATGTTCTTTTTATGCATATAACCTCTGTCTCATAAACTCTAATGCAAATATTCTTGGAGTCAAGAAAGCGAGTAACCTGTATGGTTCCCCAGTGAACCCATACACTCTAATAACATTAAATTATTTATACAGGAACCAATATCCTATTTTGTCTTCTGAGGAAGACTGTAACATAAGTCTCATGTCTTCCAACACCCTTGGCAAGACATCATTGAAAAGCAATTTGTAAATCTCATCCATGATTGTATTTACGAACTCAAACATGTTAATCTATTTCGGGAGGTCTGGGGAGAACATGGTAGACAAGAACTACAACTCCAACACATTAGAACACAAAAGCATGTTCAGCAAATAAGACGGATATCTAAAGAACCTGACTTTATGGAATTCGACCAATTGGGTATGGACAAGTTCAGATAGATACTCATCAAGATTAAAACAATGGGTTGAATGGGATTCAGGGTCAACTAAACCTATACTTAGCAAAAAACCTAAGATGACTTCATTAATATGAGTATCATCATCCAAACCCAAAATTTGACTGATAAGTGACATGACCAACTGTACTTCCTTCTTGAAAACATTAACATTGTATGGTAGAAATAAAACTTCTAACGACTGTCCATCTTTAAGAATACTGGATAAAAATTGGAATCTGACTTTAGTTCTACAATTTTTATACATTTGAATTAAGACTTGCTCATATAATGACTCGCAGCTATCAAGGAAACTATCAGGTAGGCTCAATATCCCGCGAACAATTTTTGCGTCAACTCTATAAAGGATTTTTGATGATGTATGACTCATAATAACTCTTTTGGAGGATGAGTAAGTATTTTCGCACCATTCGACAAATTCAGGGAAAGGTAGGGTTTGTTCAATAGAAAAATAATATAAGAAAGAACTACAGACATTCAGAATATCATTCCCCTGTGAATTATGCTACCACAAATACTCCTTTGAAACTGATACACTACAAACTAACAGATAAGGGTCACATACATTCCTCTCCCTATGAACAACAACTTCTTCTCTCTCATCTAGAACTCTGCACAATATTCCTAGACACTACTCCTTCTCCATAATAAACAACGACGACAAGTCTTCAACAAAGTCTCATCGTTTTAATGCTTACCTAGTAACAGTTGGATACGTAGAAGTTGACTTTTGAAAAAACATGGCACACTGTCCCTTATTCTTCTCACTCACATCATGCAAACAAAATGACTTTACCTAGGTCAACTCAATTTTTATATAATGGATTATTCTGGGACTCTTATTAAGTTGTTTTTCCTTTACCACTTTCCTCAGCAGAACTCACCAAAAATCACCACGTGGAAAGAGGTTTAAATTCCGCTACCACTCATCCATTTTAATTATCTCACAACTTCACACTCGGGAATAGATATTGATCGTTGATAAGATTTCGTCTTTTGTCTGAATCGTTGGATCAAAATATGTTCTACGTAATCCATCAGCATTTCTCATTTTTTCAAGCGTGCATCTTCACATTGCGGACTACCTCATAATTGTATATTTTATTTACTTTATTTCATAGTCATTGATCTTGCTATCTTGTTAGCCACTTCTGCCTCTCCATCAAAACTTCTCTCTTGTGCAACTTTCCCCAGTAGATCAATTTCCAACCATAGATTTTCACACTCATAAATCTACATCTTTGAATTGTGCAATGAATTAACCAAAATGCACATTTTTAATAAGGCACTCATGACTACCAACCTTTACCAACTTTTATATATCCATTTATCATTTCTCGACCACATTCTTCCTCAATTGTTCAACATAGAGGGTGTTAACAACTAGCTCGAACTGGGGATGATATCCTCCCTGTGAGGTATCAAAGAACTCGTAGACCAGGTGCCTATTTCTAACCTTTGTATCCAAACATCCAAACTTTTTACTTTTTCTCTGACATATATTTTCTAAATAAATAAAAATGGTTATCCTCCAAAATCTTAGGGCCTTCACTTCGGGCTTCAAAAATATCCGATTCACCATATGTACTGCTTTCAAGAAAATAAATATTTACAAATTATAGTACAAATTTTCTCTCTACCTTAGGACAAGTAATGTTTCAAAAATCTTCCATTAACAGGGTTACTCTCCAGCAAAACCCCATTTGGATATTCTAGAATAAATGCATTTTCCCCTTTGTAACCTGCAATAACATAAGGACCTACCCACATTTGGTCAAATTATCCATGCTTATCTTCCTTAAGAGCATCCCATTTTAATACCAGGTCATCAATTTGGAACTTTTCTTCTTTCACCCTTCTATCAAAAGTATTTTTCATTTTTTCTTCATGTATGTGCAATTTAGCATAAGCTTTATTCCTTTGCTCCTCTAATTTGATCATTTGGTTTATCCTTCTCTACATGTGGTTTGGCTCATCCTGTTGTTCCCGAAAATAATTCATAACTGGTACACCCAATGATGCTAGAAAAATGACTTCAGTTCTATATACCAATTGAAAAGGAGACATTCCAATTTCCCTTTTAGTGCTAATTCTATCATCCCCCAAAGCATACATAAGATTAGTGTGCCAAGCTCTTTTGTTATCTTCTAACAACTTCTTAATAATTTTTACCAGACTCTTATTAGAAGACTCTGCCAATTTGTTTCCCTATGGGTAGTAAGCAGTTGAATGATTTAAACTGATATGATACTTATGACAAAAATTAATCATTTTTTTGGATTTAAAATCTACTGCATTATCAGTCACTATTCTTCTAGGACACCCAAACCTAGCTAATATATTTTCTTCAAGAAAATCCATAATTACTTTCTTAGTAGCTCTCCTGGTAGGTATTTCTTCAATCCACTTTGTGAAATATTCTGTAGCTGTCAGAACCCATTTATGTTGTCCTGAAGAGTTTGGGTTTATTTCTACAATTAAATTCAAACCCCACTACTAAAAAAGAGCTTCTACTGTTATTGGATTAAGAGGGAGTGGAATTACCTTTCTCTTACCATCAAAAATATGGCATTGATGACACGTGCTAGTTTCTTTGTACACATCCAAAAAAAATGATGGCCAATAAAAACATCCTCTCAAAATTTTGTTTGTTGTCACTTTCCAAGAATGATTTCCTCCACAATATACTTTATGAAATTCTTTCACTATGTGCTAGGATTCATTTTCTAAAAGGAAATTAAGTAAAATACCTCCAGGGTCTTTCCAATAAAGATACTGATTTAAAATACGAAATTTAGAAGCTTTCAACTTCATAGATCTTGCTCTCATTTTACTTAATCCTGCAGGAGCTTGTAAATTTTGAAGAACATGAACAATATTAGAATACCATGGAGATGTAGTGAAATCGATCATTACCTCCAGCCCTATGTTCAACTGATGAGATTGATTAGATAAGAAATTAAGCTGTAAAGATTCACAATTTGAATCTATAAACATTTTTGCAAGTCCTTTCCCTTTAATCAACTTGGGAGGTCTAATTTCTATATCATATTCCAATTATGTTGCTATCCATTTTGCTCTTCTTCCTTCTGGATCAGGCTGTGTAAGAATCCCTTTTACTACACTGGTTGGAACATGAGCAATTATATGTGAATGAAGAATATACACCCTGAAATATTTCAATGCTTTAACCAAAGCATATTTATTTTTCTCCATAATATCATATTTTAATTCCCCATCTCTCAACATCTTACTGAAAAAGGCTATAGGCTGCTCCATGTTTTCATTATTCTTCTGTAACAAAACTGCAGCAATAGTATGTTCTGAAGCATATGAAAATATTAAGAAATCTTTAGTGAAGTCTCGACTCACCAACATAGGAGCTTCTGAAATGGCTTGTTTTATTTCTTTAAAAGATTTCTTAGCCTCTGCTATCAATTTTATTTCATGACCCTTTTTGAGCATATTTGTGATATTCATTAATATTTCAGCAAAACTGGGAATGAACCTTCTCAAAACATTTACCTGTCCCAGGAATGATTGTATTTATTTTTTGCTTCTTGGTTCTCCTACCTTCAAAATTGCATTGACTCTATCAGGATCAATATTTATTCCATCCTTTGAAATTATGTATCCCAACAACTTTCCCTATTCTAATGCGAAATTTGATCTTTTTGGATTCAATGATATACCAAATTTTGTGCATTGTATAAAAACGTTTTCCAGATGGTGAAGATGCTCTCTATCAGATCTTGAATACACCGTGATGTAATCCATATAAATTACCACAAATTTGCCTATTTCTCCTCCAAAATCAATATCCATGGCACGCTAGAAGGTAGCACCTGCATTCATCAAACAAAAAGGCATATTTGCATACATAAAAGTGCCCCATGGTGTGGTGAAATCAGTCTTTTCTTGATCTCCAGATAACACCTTAATCTGATTGTACTATGAACAACCATCCATCATTGAAATTCTTTTTTCTTCGACCACTTTTTGCAAAATATGATCCATATTTGGCAAAGAATAATTATCTTTCATTGAGACTTTATTCAAATTCTTGAAATCTTAAAGTCACAATAATTTTAGCATCAAACAATTTTTTGATTTCCTTCTCAATAACTTGTAACAGCTTTGGATTTATTCTTCTAAGATTCTGTCTAAAAGGTTTCTCTCCAAGTTTGATTGGAATAGTATGTTGTATTATTGAAGTATCGTATTCCTTAAGGTCTTCATAACTCCAGTCAAACACATCTATATACTATTTCATCAAGTTCACATATTCTTCTTTTTCTTTGGCAGGAAAATTTTTAGACAGCTTCACAATCTTTGGATTCTCTGTAGTACCAATATTTCTATCTTCAATAGCATTATCAACATGTTTCACTTTTGGATCTTTAGCAACATCATTTTGATCAAAAAGTTTCTCTAAGGGGATCAAACCTCTTGGTATAAAATTACTTTTTTATTGAATGATATCCTTCCCTCCTAAATTTCCCTTCAATTTTTCCGTACTAATCTTTTGTTCTTAGCTTTCTTTAGCATCTTGGATATTTTCACAATTATCATTTTCACCATCAATATGAGTGTTCACAAACTCCCCAGATAATTCCAAAAATATTTTTATCTACATATCATCCTCAAATACCTTCCAATATTTAGAATTATCAGGTATGGATGGTCTATTTACAATATCCACTTGATATTCCTTTTGACCAACACTTGGAGTTTTAAATTTACCAGCAGCAACTACCAAAGAATCAACTACCGTATTCTCATATCTAGGAACCACCTTAGTTGTATGTTCTATAAAATAGTTACCAAACATATCCCATACTTCATTTCTATAAGCTCTCATACGAGGATGTCTAGTTTGATAACTGTCATTCACCTGGTTTATTACAAGATCTGAATCTCCCAAAACTCTTATCCTTTGTGCTCCCAAATATTTCAATGCATGCAACCCAACTAACAAAGCTTCATATTCAGCCACATTATTCGTGCATTCAAATGTTAATTTATATAAAGCTTTAAAATCCCTGATAGGCGAAATTATATATACACCAGCACCAACACCAACCTTTTCCACAGACCCATCAAAATACATGGTCCACAATCCATCTCTTTTCTATTTCTTTTCCAAAACATCTTGTTCCTTTACTCCCTCTTCATTCTTTTCATATTTAATTTGAAATGTAGATTCCAAATCACATGGGACAGTATCATTAAAGAAAACAAAAGATCCCAAATCAGTATTGAAAGCATATATATGATGAATATCATGTCTATCTTGACTGCTTACTACATAAGGAGTTCTTTTCTCACTGTACAACCTCCTACTTGCATCTTGGACAGGAATAGTAGCGTATGACATGTCCAATTGTAAACTACCTTTTAACTTTGAATTCCAAGACCTTGATAACAATATTCCAAATTTTGGAGGAATTTCTGCCACTACAACATCCATTACTATTGTTTTAGCTGGAAATTTATTTAAATTCACTACCATATCTTTAATTAGACCAAGACACTTCACCCTCTTAGAATCAAAGGAATGCAAATCTTTATATGGTCTCGTAACTTCCAGTTCCAAACTTTCAACCACTCCTTTAGGCATTAACTTATGTGATGCACCTGAATCTAACATGGCATTATGTACAACCATATCATGCACATTAAAAATTAAATAAAATGGAGGAACCTCGTCATCATCTATACTTTCAACCTTTAACCCAAATGAAATAGTAGGATTATCATCTGTCAAATATAAAATGTCTTATTGAAACTCTCCTTGACCTTTAACCATCCTTGTTATCGTATCCATGTACTCATTATTTCTCAACAACTCATTAAAAGGAACATAGATTTTTAACTTGGAAAGTTCATTCTGCAGATTGAAGATAGAAGTAACTTTCTCTACATCTACTGGTGCCATTTGTTTTGTTCCTTTTGTTTTTTCTATTTTATTCTCAACTTCTTTATTCACAATGGGAACTTTTTGTATTCCCTTTCCTGTTTTGCATTTAATGAGCTGGTAGAAGGCTGGGTTGAATTTTGCCTCCCTTTATTTACAACAACTTCTTTGTTTCTCAACTTCATCTTCCTTTGTACATCATCCATAGCATGTAAATAACCCCTTTGATACTGCTATGATTCCTTTTCAAAATCATCATTTCCACCTTCCTGTGAAAACATGTGGTGTTCTTCTTCAGTAAGGTATATCTCTAAATCTAATTCCCTGAAAAGATGAATTTCATTCTCAACGGGGTCTTCTTCATCTGCAACATAATTCTCAGGTAAAGGTGGTCGAATTTGTTGTTCTTCTTGATTCCTTGGGTTTCCCATATCTCTTTTCCTGTTTTGTGGAAGCATAGGAGGAATTGGCATCCTAAAATTTGAATTTCTGATTTGAGGATCATCTTGTTCTCTATTAAATGATCTATTGTCCATAGTCAATCTATCCATTAACATTTCCATTGTTTTCAACAACATTTCAAGTTTAATATCAGTAGCAGAAGAAGAAGTAGAAGGCATATTTTCTTCTCTTATTTTCCTCCTATCAATGTCTCTTTGTTTCATCTTTCCATTCGCCATCATATTTTCTTCCACTTCTAAAGCATTTGTGAACATGGCAGTGAGACTCACTGACTTTGTCTCCCTTAATGAAAATGCAAAGTCATTGTCAAAGGCCTTAGCATAATGAAGTTTAGCGGTATTTGCATAAGGTTTTATATCTTCTGGAATGGAATTATAAACTCTCATAAATCTACTTGAAAATTCATGAACATATTCAAAACCTCTTTTATTAAGACTATTGTATTGGGACAAAAGCTACAAAAGGCTTTGTTTATCATCCCACCTTTCTAGAAATGCATTTTGGAAAGATTGAAATGTCAGGATAAATGCAGCTCAAAAATATTTAAACCATTTTTTTCGCTTCCCTTGATAAGCTTTGAGCAAACAATCTCATTTTTACATCCACATAATCAACTTCCTCCAAGTCAACAAAATATTCAAATTTTGCCACATGCTGCTTTGTTTTTATACCTCCCTCTCCATCAAATAAAGAAATTCTCTCGAAATAATTTTGGGGAAGATCATGCAATACAGCGGGTAAACGTAAAGGAGTAAATATGGCTGCCGTTGGTCTAGGAGGATTTGGAGGGACTCAGGAATTTTGAATGATTTGAACAATAGGTGTCTCTTCAACCTTCATAGACTGTTGAAGATCTCTCCAAAGGGAATCAAGTAAATAAGATTCTAATCTATGAGAGTTGAATTCAACATTTTTAAGATTATATTCATATTTCGATTTCAACAAACCCTTTTCAAATTTAATTTCCCATTATTGAACAAGGATGCTATAAAAATCTTGAGAAGATGATGCACCAAACAGAGAAATATCTATTTTTTCTTTGTCTTTTTTCTTAAATAATTTTTCTGGATCCTCCAAACTTCGTAAAAATTCAGTATCAAAATTACCTCGTGTGTGTCTTTTTGAAGCCAGGATGTCTTTTGAAATCTTGAAATAATTTTAAACTGGAATCGCCTGGGAAAATGTACAACCTTCTTTGCTGACAAAAATTCCCGTTTTCCCACCGAAATATTTTCTTGATCTTTTATAAACTTTGTCATTCCACCCAAGGCTGATTTTCACTTTCGTTCCCTAGCAACGGTGCCAATTTGTTAGCACTCAAAATTAACCCAAGGTTGTGAAAGGTAATCTTAAGGTAACAAAAAAAACCACTTTAGAAAGAAACTAGATTTTCTGTCTAGAAAGGGATCTCTCAGATATAAATTTAACAGGGCCAGATATTGAGATTAATAATTGAAGTTATGCAGATGGTTGAAACAACACATATAACCATTGGGAAATGGAGTCAAAATAGATAAAGATAATACAAATATTCATACACAAAATTCCAACAAAGGCAAGGTAATCATTCAGTTACAGGCATTCATTGATTTTCAGGTGATAGGAGAGAAACATGAACAGTCCATCAATATAGAGCATCACAAGATTAATTCTATATCACCTTTAGAGGAAATATTTGTGAATGTCTGAAATAATAGCCAGAGCATAACATGTATGAATTATGAAATTATTAAACACTACGTTCAAATATGAAAGAAAACAAAATGGAAAGTAAACACTTAGAAAACAATCACAAAGAAAGAAGGCATAGACTATAATAGAAACAACACATGAATCTTTGAAGATCAAATAGCATTAGGCTCTGTAATTTCATTCAAAAATCATAATTTCTTAAAAACATTGGTCCAAGCTTATGAGTTCCAACCCCCAATACATCAAATAAATTCAAATATATAAAAAAATATTTTATTTCCAAGAAGATCAATAACCAATTAATATGTTAATCATAAGTTTTTGTACCCATATCCCTAATAGCTAGGAATAATAATTACATTCTTTGATTGAAATAACAGATTGCTTGATTATAGCAAACTTAGTAACTGCAAGGTATCCTGAACAAACAGCTTCACGAACTGCAACACCTATCTTCATGAATGTAGTATGTACTTGGTCTTTCCAAATTTCTCCATGACCTTCACGTGTTCCACATTTAGAGTGTCATATTCTGTCATCTCTTTATTGATACCTCCAAATCCACATAAGCTTCATAAGACACGGCAGGAAATCCTTTCCTAAAAATTAAAAACCTATCCAATATCTCAAAGTCTTCTATCAATTTTTCCATAATGACCTTTCCCGTTAACCCTTTGACTAAATATTCAAATTTTGAATGATCCATGCGATTCTATACCAATAGGCTGTGATATTGCTCCTGGGAAAACAACCATCCTTCATCATCCCAAAAATAAGTGAGACCATCATCAAATAAATCTTTAAAAGAAAGCCTGAAATCCTTTATTTGAGAAGACATTTTATTTTCCTTATCCTACACCACTTTCATGAGTTGATGTTTATTGATAAAATTATTTGCCCATAACACAATTGCTACTCTGTCTTCGATCCCAATGTCCTAAAAATTCTGATATGTTAAAGAATTTAAGAAATTCAAAGCATTGTGAGCAGTATTCAAAGGCTTCTTTTCCATAGTTTCATTGACCAATTTCAATCTTTGAGTAGCTAAATTTACCAGTGCACTTTCATCATCAATAAAATTTAAATAATGCCTGAACTTGGTGATTTCCACAGACAAAGTATCCCAAATCAAATATTTAGTTCCCTGTAAAGGAGGTTTTCTTGTACTTCTTTCTTTTAATTCATTGAACTTTTTCTGTAATTTTGTTTTATCATTCGATGCTTTATTCTTCTCCTCAATGCTCTTAGCCAATTCTTATTTGATCTTTTCATTTTCCTCTTTTAATTCTTTAATCTCCACTTCTTTCAAGCTCACCTGAGACATAGGAACTAGTAAAGCATCTACAGAAAATTCATTTAATGATCTTTCAACATTAACAAGGGGTAAATCAGTGTCAACAAAGGGTTGACTCGTCAATAATTCCATAACTTCTTTTTCATCCTTTTTATCCTTTTTTAACTTTACAATATGAGCCATCAATTCGGTTCTTTCTACTTCCCACCTTTTTTCTCCTCCTGCAGCTTCAATGATTTTCCTTTATAATCCATCATTTCCTGATAAAATTTCTCTTTTTCCTCTTGAAGTGTAAATAATTCTGAAGGCTGAACATGTTCAACATTAGGGACTTTAAGCTTCTTCTTCAACACTTGAATGCCATTGTCCTCCTCCTCTAGAAGCTTTTTGGTCACCTGCATATTACCTAGTAAAGTACCTAGGCTTACAACATCTCCCTACAACTTTTTAATTTCAATCAAATTTGCTTTATTTTGAACCTTTTCATGCTTCAATTGAACCTCCATATTATCTACAAGGGACTGTAATTTAGTAATTTTCATAACTGCATGTAACAAATTAGAGTAAATAACACCTCCAGCTTTTTTATGGAGTTGTATTTTATCAAGGACACTGATTTTTTCTAGCTTCACCTCCATTTCAGACACTTTCTTATCACTTACCACAACAAATTTGAGGGTATTCCTCTCTGTGTCTCAAGTAGAAATCAATGAAGTCTTTTGATTGATTAAATTTCTAAATCGAGGAAGTAGATTCTTAGTTTACTCCGATGATTGCATTTCTTTCTCAGCATAACTTGATATTAAATTTGTCCTAGATTTGTAACAAGAACTAGACTCTGCCTTACTTTCTTCTCCAAAGGAATATTGTATTAATTCTTGCACATGATCCAGGAACTAGGAATCAAAATCATCAAAGAATAATTGACAAATACTCATGAATTGGAAATAAATGGAATACCAAATAGGTTTCCTCTCTGTATATGATATAAACAATAAAGGATTACAATTTCCATGCATAGCAATAGCTTAAATCCATGAAGAATTCGAATACCTAAGGGACAATTCGAATTCAGTGAGTGAGTCTAGCTTAACTGACTCTTTGCCATGCAATCTCACTCAGTTAACCACTTGACCAAAACCCTAATTGACTCACCAAACCCTAACTGAAGTTGGAGTGCAATAAATGACTGAATCTCAATTGAAGGAGATCAAACACATGTCACGACAATCCAATCATCAAGTGCTAGTACTACATGACTCCAATAAACCCTGATGAGGTTAACTGAAGCTGAACTGACCATCAGAAGTTGGTGAAGGCACCTTGTTCACTCCAGTTCATTAAAATAATAATAAATAATCATTAAATAATATATTTAATGAATGGACGCGCCTTAACTGACTGTAACTGATTGGTTGAACTGAAAGTAACCACCAGTTAGCAATTAGGTGCATGAATTTCACACAGATCATCCCTAGAGTGCTCCAGTTAGGCTCCTTTACTGTAGGAGAAGGCTAAGTTAGCCTCCTTGACTGTAGGTAGGCGTGGGAGTGACTGAGATGATGGTAATTAATGCTCCACTGATGTCAATTAAACTTAGGATAGTGGTTTAACTAGGCCAATTTGACCGAAAGAGTGTGTATGATGGTAGATGTCTCCAACATATTGATGCATCTGTACAGACTTTTTCTGGAACAGGACCATGTTCCTTAAATCTTCTGAAAACATTTACTCTAAAATAGTATGCTCATCTTGAAGGTGTGTTTTCATATTTTTATGAGAAATATCTTCATTTACATCCATGCCATCAGCTTCAGAAAGACTCCTTTTATTCATAATGTTGGAATTAACAGGCCTTTGAGCCACTAGAGTCAATATGTTCCTCCTATCTTCATCAGCTTCTAAATTTTCTATTTTATCTAAGCATTCAATAGTTTGATGATCAAATGGTTTATTTTTGTTCAATTTCTTCCTCTTAGAAATAACGTGATGTGGGTCATAATTTAATTTTTGCTCTTTCTTAAAATCCATAACTTCTAACAATTTCTCTATGACTAACAAGGCACTTTTATTTTTAAAAATGAAAGGACCAAATTTGAGAGGAAATTTTACATTGGAATATTTTTTAAATGCCACAAAATGTTCTTCTTCTACATATAACCTCTATCTCATAAACTCTAATGCGAATATTCTTGGAGTCAAAAAAGCGAGTAACATGTATGGTTCTCCATTGAACCCATATATTCTAAGAACAGTAAATTCTTTATATAGAAACCAATCTCTTGTTTTGTCTTCTGAGGAAGACTATAACATAAGTCTCATTTCTTCCAACACACTTGGAAAGACATCATCGAAAAGCAATTTGTAAATCTCAGTCATGATTGTATTTACGAACTCAAACATGTTAATCTGTTTCGGGAGGTCTGGAGAGAACATGGTATACAAGAACTACAAATCCAACACATTAGAACACAAAAACATGTTCAACAAATATGAATGATATCTAAAGAACCTAACCTTAGGGAATTTGACCAATTGGGTATGGATAACTTCAGCTAGATACTCATCAAGATTAAAACAATGGGTTGAATGGAAATCAGGGTCAATTGAACCTATACTTAGTAAAAACCCTAACATGAATTCATTAATATGAGTATCATCATCCAAACCCATAATTTGACTGACAAGTGACATGACCAACTGTACTTTCTTCTTGAGAATATTAACATTGTATGGTAGAAATAAACCTTCTAACAACTGGCCATATTTCAGAATACTAGATAAAAACTGGCATCTCAATTCAGTTCTACAATTTTTATACATTTGAATTAAGACTTACTCATTTAAAGACTCACAACTATCAGGGAAATTATCAGGCAGACTCAATATCCCGCGAATAGTTTTTGTGTCAACTCTACAAAGGATTTTTGACGTTGTATGACTCATAATAACTCTTTCGGAGGACGAGTAAATATTCACACACCATTCGATAAATTTAGGGAAAGGTACGGTTTGTTCAATAGAAAAATAGTATAAGAAGGAACTGCAGAGATTCCGAATATCATTCCCTTATGAATTATGCTACCATAAATGCTCCTTTGAAACTAATACACTACAAACTGATAGAATAAGGTCACATACATTCCTCTCCCTATCAATAACAACCTATACTCTCTCATCCAGAACTCTGCACAATATTCCTGAACCCTGCTCCTTCTCCATAATAAACAATGGCAACAAGTCTTCGACAAAGTCTCAGTGTTTTAAGGCTTACCTTGTAACTATTGGATATGTAGAAGTTTAATTTTGAAAAAAGATGGCACACTATCCCTTATTCTTCTCACAGCGTGCAAACAAAATGAATTTACCTAGGTCAACTCATTTTTTATACAACATATTATTTCGGGACCCTTACCAAGTTGTTTTTCCTTTACTGCTTTCCTCAGCGGAACTCACCAAAAGTCACCACGTGGAAAGCGGTTTAAATTCCGCTACAACTCATCCTTTTTAATTATCTTACAGCTTCACACTCCGGAATAGATATTGACTGTTGATAAAATTTCATCTTTTGTCTGAACCGTTCGATCAAAATCTATTCTACGTAATCCGCTCACATTTCTCATTTTTTCAAGTGTGCATCTTTACATCGCGGACTGCCTCATAATCGTAGATTTTATTTACTTTATTTCTTAGCTGTTGATCTTGCTGTCTTGTTAGCCACTTCTACCTTTCCGTCAAAAATTCTCTCTTGCGCAACTTTCCCCAACGGATCAATTTGAAACCATAGATTTTCACACTCAGAAATCTACATCTTTGAATTGTGTAATGAATTAACCAAAATGCGCATTTTTAATAAGGGACTCATGACTACCAACCTTTACCAATTTTTATATATCCCTTTATCATTTCTCGACCACATTCTTCCTCAATTGTTCAACATAGAGGGTGTTAACACCATCTTTCCCTTGATTCCATGATAGTATTCCTATGCTGAACAATGGGAATCATTCCTTTCTGATATCTATCCACCTCACTTTTCCATTTCTTTACCTCTATTTTCAGCAGTGAGAGTTCTTCTGTTAGACCTTGAATGCTTTCCTCTCATGTGTCCTTCTCCTCATCAGAATCTAAATTCAAAAATTCTTGGAAATATTGCATCAATACCTTATTACCCAATGTTTCAGCATGATTGTTCTGGATTGGAACTGAAACAAATTCCTCTTCTACCAGTGGTCCAACAACTTCTTCCTGCTAGT
This sequence comes from Pseudotsuga menziesii, assembly GCA_001517045.1. NCBI lineage: Eukaryota > Viridiplantae > Streptophyta > Pinopsida > Pinales > Pinaceae > Pseudotsuga > Pseudotsuga menziesii. The sequence continues at coordinate 258,402 of LPNX011029707.1, forward strand.
ATACTTCTGCAATCAATCCTAAGGATGTTGGTTCTTGTTGTTATACCCAAATCCTATCACCACCATGTGATGAGACCTTTGACTTACATGTTTTCCCTTAATCCCAACTCTTAGAGTGGAAACCCCATGTTTTTTGTGAATTCTACATGAAAATACTCAGCACTGCACTTTCCCTATGAACCATGAGTGGTACCTTGCTCGCACCACTTGTTTCCTGTTTACCATAAGTGGTTCCACTTCTTGTGGCCTTTAGTCCATAAGCATTTCTCATCTAAATCACTTTGTCATAAGAGAAGAAAAGAGGTACCCTGGGTAAAATGGAAAAAAGAGAAGTTTCTCAAGGCTTCTAGATCATGAGCCTCATGTCCTCCCTTATCCCGATCATTGTGGGTCAGTTGAGCTCGCGATCCCCCATCATAAGATCTTAGAGGCCACCTCATCCACAAATATCTCAACCATTCCTATCCATTGAGCCTTATAAATACAAGCTCATGTTCATGGTTGAGGGGGAGAACTATATAGGTATTGTTATGTTGTTGGATTGACCACTTAGCCAAATCCATTGGAGAGCATAGAGAGCAAATTTGGAGCTTATGGGGATGAAGTGTTTGTCTCATGGAGATTCTTGTCGACACTAAGGCTTGATTGGTTGTAAACTTCTCCATACATCTTCAATGTAGAGCTAATTTCTGTCCCACATTACTGTTGTTTTGATTTCACATGTACATGTTGTTAGATTCCTTAGTCACTAACATGGATAAGTGGATGATTTTCCGGTAGCTTTGATGTGTTTGCATGTTTGATCTACTTGTAGGTACACAAGTTCACTATCGAAGAAGCATTCCAGGAGTCTACGAAATCCAGGGAAGGTCTTCATCCTTTGTCATTCACTCATTTATTCTAGATCTGAACCATTCAGACTAGATGAACAATTTCTATCTGTAGAAGGTGAAATATTCCTAGTTACAAATTTGGCGACTCCACTGGGGATTGATACATATATCAGTTGATCTGATATTTCTCAATTCTTGAACTCATGTCCAAATCCAGGCTCCATCTCCAACTCTCTTCAGTCAGATATGTTATCTGACTCAGTGAATTTTGGTTTGAAACTTTTGGATCTGTTCAGATCTAAAGTATTTCAACTTTTTATGCACCTTTTTACTTTCAATCCATCAATTTTTACGTTGACCTAATATTTTTCTAACTTGATCTATAGTTATCCTTTGTGTTTTGGATCTATATAGGTAATTTCTCTTAACCTGTTAGTAGCATGCTTTGCCACCACCTGAGTCCTGTTATCCAGAAGCAGTGCTCATCTAGAACCACTCTGTCAAGACCCCTCCAGCGCGGTGCCAGGTAGGCCCTGTTCCAGACTTTGTATTTTGATTTTTGTGTGTTTTTGGCTTGCCTTTTTATGAAAATGAATTGTATTTTTGAAAAAACATGCTCCCTCATGGCCACTTCTGGGGCCATGAATTGTATATTCTGCAGTCTCTTTGATTGTTATATCCCCTTTGCATTCAAAGAGAGTTTGTGTTTCTTTCATTAGATTTTACATTCTTTTCTTTCCTTGAAACATCTTGCTATTTTCTGTAGATATTATTCATTGGAATTGGAAACTATACATTTCATTTTCATGAGTAGGTTTCAATTTGTTTTGGACTTGGAATGCCTGAGTGATCCATGTTGTTTTGAGTCTTTCTTTGCTTGGGGTGATTCTTGTTTCCTTTTGCATGCTTATTTTTTTAGTGCTTGGTGGGAAAGATTGGTTCTTCGTTTCCTTATCTGTTTCAAAGAGAAGTTTTAGTTTTCTCTATCCTTTTCTTTATTCGCAAGAATTTTAATCGATTTTATTCTTGCTTTGTGCATGATTGTTTGAAATTCTATATCTTACTTTCATTAAGAAGAAATATCTGTTTTCAGCTTTGCGTGCATTAGAGATAGTTTTGTTTGGAAACGTTAGTGAAATCATCTTTTTATTAAGTTTTTATGCATCTTTTTCAATCATGAAAAGATAGGAAACATTTTTGGTTTATTTATGTTTGATGTTCTCTAGATATCTTTCTCATTTGCTTTGAAGATTGTTGGGGTGCATTGATATTTCCCTTTTTGTTTGAAAAGATAGAATTGCATTTTCTTTTGGGTGTGCATTTTTTGGAAGAAAAGTAAATCTATCTCCCTCTCTTAGGTGGAATTTTATTGAATAGGAAAACTTGCATTATAATATAGATCAGTATGCATATTCTTTAAATTCAAGTTTTCACTCCATGGTTCCACCTAAATGCACAAGATAAAATTAACAGTAGTACTAGGTTAAAACTTTTAGAAATTTGAGTGATAAGTTAGAGATATGTTCGGGCGTCGTTAAGCATAGGATCTATCGTTACTCATCCGCATTACATCCCATGAATCGCATGGTTCTTCCACGTACGATCGGTATATTGAACGACCTTTCGCATACCCTTGAGGTATATAGAAAGGTACTTCACGTAATCGATTGTATATAGGAAGGCCCCTTGTGAACGGTCATGCATTAGACAACACTACTATCGATTTGAGCTCCTACATACCTAGCGTATATCGAGAGACCCTTTTAGGAATCCTCAAACCATCTGAGTTGTCTTTTTGGCCTATGCTGTGAGGTTCCTGACTCTTATCCACTCCTTTCACATGTTTTCTTGTTTCTTTTAGTTTGAGTAGTACTTTCTTGTGCATGGTAGTTAGGGGTTTATTAGAGAGTTTAGACATGGAATCCTCATCTAGGACTACCACTCAAGAGGTTCCTTTCTAAGGGGTACCTTTTGTGTTCCCTCCAAGTGAAGGTATTGTTCCTGCCTTTATTGCCACTCTAAATATTCCTAGAATAACTATAGGATTACCGGTCTAGATTTTTAATCCGTTAATTCATGTTACACCTAATGCCTCAAATGTCACCTCTCCTCTAGGAGAGGATTGACCTCAACCTAATCCCTCTCCTTCTTCGCCGGTTGTTGTTTCACCCCTTTCTTCTTCTTTGCTTGACCTAAACTCTATGGTTAGTAGTCATGTGGATAAGAAGAAGAAGAAAGGGAATGGTAAGAGGAAGAATTATAAGAAAGAGAAAAATTAGCAACCATCTACTCTTGATGGTGCCCGTTCTAAGAGAACACTCAAAAAACACAATTTCCCTTGTAAGCTTTGCAAGGGGGACCACCTTCTTAAGGAGTGTCTCGGTCTCTCCCGTGTACAAGAAGAGTTTTCTAAAAGATGCAAACCGTCTGTGTCATCAACCTCTAATAATCATGTTGACGATACTCCCTCAACCAGTGACCCATTGGTAAAAGGTCGTAAGGGTAAAGTCTTGTATCCTTGTTTTATATGCAAGGATATGCATCTTAATTTTATTTCTCCATGCATGGATGAAGCTTCACATTGGCTGGAAAATATTACTGATCATCAACAACTGATTCCAACAAGTGATAGTAATTTATCCCTTGACTCCTCATTGGTTGACCAAGTGATCAATTCAGTTTCATCTATAATTGATCCCACTCTTCCTTCGGAGAGTGAAGTGGTTGAGCTGATGTCATTTCCACCCGATCGTGCTCTTTCATTAGAGAGTGTTAACACTGAAGTAGTCTCTTTGAACAAATCTTCATATTGTTCTTCTCTTCCAGTAGAGAATGAACTGAAACCTGCTGAAGTTTTTATGCTTTATTCTGATTGTTCTCAACAAGAGGAAAGTTTGTCTCTTTCGATAGAACCCTCTCCAAGTACTGAGTTTATTTCCTTTGACTGGAGGAACCTAACAGAGTGTCTCCTTCATTCAAGTGTTCCTTTCGAAATAGTTGTGAATGTTACTACTAGGCATATACTTTGCGCTATTGTTGACGAAGGGGCTTCTGTTAGTATTCTATCCTCAGCTGCTTGGAAAGATTTAGGTTCTCCTCAGCTTGTGCTAGACACCAATCAGATACTAGATTTTAATAGAAGACCTACTGCACCTTTAGGGACCCTTCCTTGTTTTCCTATTACATTATGAGGGAAACCTGTCTGTATTGATGTTATGGTGGTCCAAGGTCCTTTAGATTTCAATATTCTCCTTGGACATGATTATGTTTATACCATGAAGGATGTTGTGTGCACACTCTTTAGAGTTATGCATTTTCCCCAATATGGGAAGATTGTGACCAGTGATCAACTTTCGTTTGTTACACCTGACCATCACATTACTCCTAGTAATCAGACTACATTGAATGTGCCGCATGTTCTTGTGGTTCCTTCCCCTTCTCCTAGTTAGCTTCTTCCCATCATAGGTAAAATGGGGGGCATGGCTCTAGTCTATGGACATCATAATGGAGCTAGGCCACTAGCTTTTAGGTAATGGGGGAAAACTACCAACCTCTGGATATCATGTTGGGTAGGAGTAGGTTGTGTGAGCATAGTTCCCATTCTGTGTCAAGCTCTTTAAAAATGAAACATATGCGTTTGAGCAAAGTTCCCATTCTATGTCAAGCTCGTTAAAAAATGAAATGGATCTCCTCAAGCATAGTTTACCTTTTGGTTTGAAGCTTGCATAAAAATGAAATCATTCTTGAGCAAAGTTCCCATTCTATGTCAAGCTCGTTAAAAAATGAAATCGATCTCCTCAAGCATAGTTTACCTTTTGGTTTCAATCTTGCATAAAAATGAAATCATTCTTGAGCAAAGTTCCCATTCTATGTCAAGATCATTAAAAATGAAATCGATCTCCCTGAGCATAGTTTACCTTTTGGTTTCAAGCTTGCATAAAAATGAAATCATTCCTGAGCATAGTTCATTTTCTATGTCAAGCTCGTTAAAAAATGAAATAGATCTCCTCAATCATAGTTTACCTTTTCGTTTCAACCTTACGTAAAAATGAAACCATTCTTGAGCATAGTTCATTTTCTATTTCAAGCTCGTTAAAAAATGAAGTAGGTTTCCTTCATAATAGTTTACCTTTTTGTTTCAAGCTTGCATAAAACTGAAAGCATGTTCCAAGCATAGTTACATTTTGTTTCAAGCTTCTGTAAAAATGAAACAGATCCCATTCCCTTGAGTCGAGTCTTCACTTTAGTGTTAGAATTTGAACCTTCTTTTCACGAGCCCTGTTCTCGTTCTTGCTACCCCCCTGGTGAACATTTTCACATTAGTAACCAGGTTTTTAGGTTGGGTATGGAAGAAGAATCGTTAGACAAAATGAAGCTTGGGGAGCATGTTGACCCCCTAGCAACCATGCTAGGGGTAGGCTTCACTAGAAATCATGCTAGGGGTAAGATTCCAACCTATATTTATCATGTTAATGGGATTTTGCAAGCATAGTTTACCCATTGGTTTCAAGCTTGCGTAAAAATGAAACCAATCTTTGAGCATTCTTTCAATTGATCTTCGAGCTCATTAAAAACAGTAAGTTGGTGTTGAGCTTACTTTTCATTTTTCATGCTCTAGTTAAAACATGAAAAGTGGTTTGAGCTTAGTTTATTACTTTTTCGTTCTCTGGATTCAAACATGAAAAATTCCTATGAACTCTTCTTTAAACTCTTTTTAGGCTCCTTAAATATGAAAATATTGTCGAACGATCTTGTCTTCTTCACGCTCATTAACGCATTTGAAGAGTCGTCTCTCTAATGGTAGGTTATCTCTTTTTCAGTTCGGATAGACTATTTATGAAAAATGAACACTCCATTCAACCCTGACAGGAAGAGTTCTCTAAGGTATGATTTTATACTTGTTTTGGCCTTAGGGACTAAATCATATGAAAAAGGACCCTTTGGAGTCTTCTTTCATCGTCGTTCAGACTCTTGAAACATGAACGATACCGAGTTTTATTTCATTGGACTCATTAAATTAAACCATTAGAGGAATTTTGGGGTCTAAAATGGGCCTCCTAAGGAAAATAATAAAATAATAGTTAAAATAATAAAATAATGGTTAAAATAATAAAATAAT
>LPNX011029707.1:264604-305856 GCA_001517045.1 Pseudotsuga menziesii
TTGGATGCGGAATCAAATTCCGCATCCAATGAGCTTTCCTGAATGAAATTTGAGTAAAAACACAATGAGATATGTCGAAAATACGAACAAAATAAGTAGTTTTTTTTAATGACAAATATGCCAATTGAACCATTATGGTTGACTTATTTTATTGAAATTCTATTGGTTCTTGAATTCCAACTCACAAAAACTTATTTTGGCACATTTTCTTATAAGGCCCATTTTAGACACCAAATTTCCTCTAATGACTGAGAGACCCGTTTTTGGGAATGAACCCCTCCTCTCTCAGGTTCGTAAAACATATGAGTTTGGACTTGTCTTCAGACGAGCTATACTGATTGTTTATTACCCTCTTTGAACTCATAAAACCAAAAAGAGGCACTCATCAATCATGATGGGGAAAATGGGAAGGGAAACATTTTTGCAAGTAAATGGCAGTAGTTTGTCGTTTGATTTGAACATGGCACTTGTCTGCATATCATTTCAGTCAATTGGGTATTCAGTTGATCTCCATGATGATCCACATTCATGAGTTATGCCACTCCTTTGAGTCTTTCAAAAGAATGCATTATCCACTATCACATTGTGTGTTTGTCCTGTTTAGTCATGCTGCCAAGTCATTTGTCATGCCACCCAATGTTCAAAGGGAAGTTGAAGAAGTTTATCTCTCCAGTAAAAATAGTCTCTATGTCAGTAATTTTGAGTCAGTATTATGGTTACTACATTCACATCATTCCAGAACTATGTTCTGAGTTTCGTGTCGCTAATGTGGGACTCATCATGGCCCTCCTTCGACGAGACTATCCTCGTCGACATTAGCTCATCATCCGGGAAATAGTCTTAGAAAACAAAACTTAGTACCTTGAGATTTGTATGCCTTAATGACAGATTCTCTTGCTCTCGACATAATTTCACATCATTGACCTTTGATCGATAGAATTGACTGGGTGTTCAACATCAGGACATCTATTCACAATCAGTAGATTGTACTAGGGTACCTTGGGAATAATTGACATCAATGGTGATCTCACTCGCACTTGTTAACAGTTCACATCATTGGCTGGTAATCAAGTGGTTTCTACCATGTTTGACTTCAGATCATTGTAATCACATGGATAGAATCATACTTTGTGGAAAACGGGATGAAGACCATGGGTATTTGTTTAAGCGCTCATTACTTTCCCTAGGTTGCGATGGAGTTTTGTATATCTAGCATGGATCCACATTTCTATGGTCATGGCTATGCTCAAATTTGTGTCTATATAATATAGATCTACATTGTATGTCTAGTAGCTATGTCCAAGTTTGAGTCCTCTATCACATGGATCTACGATGTATTCCAGTAGCCATGCTTGTTTGATCCTCTCATGGATCTTTCCTGTATTGGTCTGCATCCATGAGCTGTTTACTTGTGTCTGTGAGTCAAAAATATTGATGTACTACAGATTCCTACTTGACGACATGCTCTGATCAAGCTGACATTTTCACCTCGAAGTGACAACTTGTTCCCTCAAAACTCTCGTTTATTGTATCCCTCTAAGACTCATGCTTTGTGGGGTATTCTGTTATACCCAAATCCTATCGCCACCATGTGATAAGACCTTTGAATTACATGTTTTCCCTTAATCCCATCTCTTAGGGTGGAAACCCCATGTTGTTTGTCAATTCTACATGAAAATACTCAGCACCGCGTTTTCCCTGTGAACCATGAATGATACCTTATTCGCATCGCCTGCTTCCTATTTACCATAAGTGGTGCCACTGCCTATGGAATTTAATCCATAAGAGTTTCTCATCTAAACCGCTCTATTATAAGAGAAGAAAAGAGGTACCCTGGGTAAAATGGGAAAAGGGAAGTTTCTTAAAGCTTCTAGATCATGAGCCTCATTTCCTCCTTTATCCCTATCATTGTGCGTCAGTTGAGCTCGAGATCCCCCATCATAGGATCTTAGAGGCCAAATCATCCACAAATATCTCAACCATTCCTATCCATTTAGCCTTATAAATACAAGCTCATGTTCATGGTTGAGGGGGAGAACTATGGACGTATTGTTATACTGTTGGATAGACCACTTGGCCCAAGCCATTAGAGAGCATAGAGAGAAAAGTTGGAGCTTATGGGGATGAAGTGTTTGTCTCGTGGATATGCTTATCAACACTAAGGTTTGATTGGTTGTAAACTTCTCCACACATATTTAATGCAAAGCTGATGTCCATCCCACATTACTGTTGTTTTGATTTTGCATGTACATGTTGTTAGATTCTTTATTCACTAACATGGATAAGTGGATGATTTTTTGGTAGATTTGATGTGTTTGCATGTTTGATCTATTTGCAAGTACACAGGTTCACTATCGAAGCAGCATTCCAGGTGTCTATGACATCCAAGGAAGGTCTTCATCCTTTGTTGTTCACTAATTTGTTATGGATCTGAACCATTCAAACCATAGGAACAAATTATGTCCACAGAAGGTGAAATATTCCTAGTTACAGTTGTGTAACAACACCTTCTTCCTGAAACCCCTTTTTTTCAACTCCAATAGTTGATGGTGAAGATGTTGTTTCTTGTGTGGAAACATCTTCCTGTGTTCCAATATCAGCATCTTCTTGAGTCTCAGCTGGAACTTCTTGATTATCGACTATGGCTTCAACAAGGAGCTGCAGAGATGGTGGTTCTTATGTAACAACTTCTTGCTCTTCCAGATCCTCTGGCAACTTGGGTTGCTCTTGAGTTACTTCCATATCCCATGAGAGATGATCTTTTTGGATTCAATGATATACCAAATTTTGTGCATCGTATAAAAACTTTTTCCATATGGTGAAGATGCTCTCTATCAGATCTTGAATACACCGTGATGTCATCCATATAAATTACCACAAATTTTCCTATTTCTCCTGCAAAATCAATATCCATGGCACGCTGGAAGGTAGCACCTGCATTCATCAAACCAAAAGGTATATTTGCATACTTAAAAGTGCCCCATGGTGTGGTGAAATTAGTCTTTTCTTGATCTCTAGGTAACACCTTAATCTGATTGTACCCTGAACAACCATCCATCGTTGAAATTATTTTTTCTTCGACGACTTTTTGCAAAATATGATCCATCTTTGGCAAAGGATAATTATCTTTCATTGAGACTTTATTCAAATTCTTGAAATATTAAAGTCACAATAATTTTAGCATCAAACAATTTTTTGATTTCCTTCTCAATAACTTGTAATAGCTTTGGATTTATTCTTCTAAGATTATGTCTAAAAGGTTTCTCTCCAAGTTTGATTGGAATAGTATGTTGTATTATTGAAGTATCGTATTCCTTAAGGTCTTCATAACTCTAGGCAAACACATCTGTATACTTTTTCATCAAGTTCACATATTCTTCTTTTTCTTTGGTAGGAAAGTTTTTAGACAGCTTCACAATCTTTGGATTCTCTGTAGTACCAATATTTCTATCTTCAATAGCATTATCAACAGGTTTCACTTTTGGATCTTTAGCAACATCATTTTGATCAAAAAGTTTCTCTAAGGGGATCAAACCTCTTGGTATAAAATTACTTTTTAATTGAATGATATCCTTCCCTCCTAAAGTTCCCTTCAATTTTTCCGTACTAATCTTTTGTTCTTCGCTTTCTTCAGCATCTTGGATATTTTCACAATTATCATTTTCACCATCAATATGAGTGTTTACAAACTCCCCAGATAATTCCAAAAATATTTTTATCTACATATCATCCTCAAATACCTTCCAATATTTAGAATTATCAGGTATGGATGGTCTATTTACAATATCCACTTGATATTCCTTTTGACCAACACTTGGGGTTTTAAATTTACCAGCAGCAACTACCAAAGAATCAACTACCATATTCTCATATCTAGGAACCACCTTAGTTGTATGTTATGTAAAATAGTTACCAAACATATCCCATACTTCATTTCTATAAGCTCTCATACGAGGATGTCTGGTTTGATAACTGTCATTCACCTAGTTTATTACAAGCTCTGAATCTCCCAAAACTCTTATTCTTTGTGCTCCCAAATATTTCAATGCATGCAACCCAACTAACAAAGCTTCATATTCAGCCACATTATTCGTGCATTCAAATGTTAATTTATGTGATAAAGCTTTAAAATCCCTGATAGGCGAAATTATATATACACCAACACCAGCACCAACCTTTGCCTCAGACCCGTCAAAATACATGGTCCACAATCCATCTCTTTTCTGTTTCTTTTCCAAAACATCTTGTTCCTTTACTCCCTCTTCATTCTTTTCATATTTAATTTGCAATGTAGATTCCAAATCACATGGGACAGTATCATTAAAGAAAACAAAAGATCCCAAATCAGTATCGACAGCATATATATGATGAATATCATGTCTATCTTGACTGCTTACTACATAAGGAGTTCTTTTCTCTTTGTACAACTTCCTACTTGCATCTTGGATAGGAATAGTAGCATATGACATGTCCATTTGTAAACTACCTTTTAACTTTGAATTCCAAGACCTTGATAACAATATTCCAAATTTTGGTGGAATTTCTTCCACTACAACATCCATTACTATTGTTTTAGCTGGAAATTTATTTAAATTCACTACCATATCTTTAATTAGACCAAGACACTTCACCCTCTTAGAATCAAAGGAATGCAAATCTTTATATGGTCTCGTAACTTCCAGTCCCAAACTTTCAACCGCTCCTTTAGGAATTAAATTGTGTGATGCACCTGAATCTAACATGGCATTATGTACAACCATATCATGCACATTAAAAATTAAATAAAATGGAGGAACCTCTTCATCATCTATACTTTCAACCTTTAACCCAAATGAAATAGTAGGATTATCATCTGTCAAATGTAAAATGTCTTATTGAAACTCTCCTTGACCTTTAACCATCCTTGTTATCGTATCCATGTACTCATTATTTCTCAAAAACTCATTAAAAGGAACATAGATTTTTAACTTGGAAAGTTCATTCTTCAGATTGAAGATAGAAGTAACTTTCTCGACATCTACTGGTGCCATTTGTTTTGTTCCTTTAGTTTTTTCTATTTTATTCTCAACTTCTTTATTCACAATGGGAACTTTTTGTATTTCCTTTCCTTTTTTTGTATTTAATGAGCTGGTATAAGGCTGGTTTGAATTTTGCCTCCCTTTATTTACAACAACTTCTTTGTTTCTCAACTTGATCTTCCTTTGTACATCATCCATAGCATGTAAATAACCCCTTTGATACTGCTCTGATTCCTTTTCAAAATCATCATTTCCACCTTCCTGTGCAAACATGTGATGTTCTTCGTCAGTAAGGTATAACTCTGAATCTAATTCCCTGAAAAGATGAATTTCATTCTCAATGGGGTCTTCTTCATCTGCAACATAATTCTCAGGTAAAGGTGGTCGAATTTGTTGTTCTTCTTGATTCCTTGGGTTTCTCATATCTCTTTGCTTGTTTTGTGGAAGCATAGGAGGAATTGGCCTTCTAAAATTTGAATTTCTGATTTGAGGATCATCTTTTTCTCTATTAAATGATCTATTGTCCATAGTCAATCTATACATTAATGTTTCCATTGTTTTCAACAACATTTCAAGTTTAATATCAGTAGCAGAAGAAGAAGTAGAAGGCATATTTTCTTCTCTTATTTTCCTCCTATAAATGTCTCTTTGTTTCATCTTTCCATTTGCCATCATATTTTCTTCCACTTCTAAAGCATTTGTGAACATGGCAGTGAGACTCACTGACTTTCTCTCCCTTAATGAAAATGCAAAGTCATTGTCAAAGGCCTCAACATAATGAAGTTTAGCGGCAGCTGCATAAGGTTTTATATCTTCTGGAATGGAATTATAAACTCTCATAAATCTGCTTGAAAATTCATGAACATATTCAAAACCTCCTTTCTTAAGACTATTGTATTGAGACAAAAGCTACAAAAGGATTTGTTTATCATCCCACCTTTCTAGAAATGTATTTTGGAAAGATTGAAATGTCAGGATAAATGCAGCTCGAAAATATTTAAACCATTTTTTTTCGCTTCCCTTGATAAACTTTGAGCAAACAATCTCATTTTAACATCCACATAATCAACTTCCTCCAAGTCAACAAAATCTTCAAATTTTGCCACATGATGCTTTGTTTTTATACCTCCCTCTCCATCAAATAAAGAAATTCTCTGGGAATAATTTTGGGGAAGATCATGCAATACAACGGGTAAACGTAAAGGAGTAAATCTGGCTGCCATTGGTCTAGGTGGATTTGGAGGGACTGAGGAATTTTGAATGATTTGAACAATAGGTGTTTCTTCAGCCTTCATAGACTGTTGAAGATCTCTCCAAAGGGAATCAAGTAAATAAGATTCTAATCTATGAGAGTTGAATTCAACATTTTTAAGATTAGATTCAGATTTCGATTTCAGCAAACCCTTTTCAACTTTAATTTCCCATTCTTGAACAAGGATGCTATAAAAATCTTGAGAAGATGATGCACCAAACAGAGAAATATCTATTTTTTCTTTGTCTTTTTTCTTAAATAATTTTTCTGGATCCTCCAAACTTCATAAAAATTCAATATCAGAATTACCTCGTGTGTTTCTTTTTGAAGCCAGGATGTCTTTTGAAATATTGAAATAATTTTAAACTGGAATCGCTAGGGCAAATGTACTACCTTCTTTGCTGACAAAAAATCCAGTTTGCCCACCGAAATCTTTTCTTGATCTTTTATAAAATTTGTCATTCCTCCCAAGGATGATTTGCACTTTTGTTCCCCGGCAACAGTGCGAATTTGTTAGCACTCAAAATATACCCAAGGTTGTGAAAGGTAATCTTAAGGTAACAAAAAAAACCACTTTAGAAAGAAACTAGCTTTTCTGTCTAGAGAGGGATCTCTCAGATATAAATTTAACAGGGCCAGATATTGAGATCAATAATTGAAGTTATGCAGATGGTTGAAACAACACATATAACCATTGGGAAATGGAGTCAAAATAGATAAAGATAATACAAATATTCATACACAAAATTCAAACAAAGGCAAGGTAATCATTCAGTTACAGGCATTCATTGATTTTCAGGTGATAGGAGAGAAACATGAACAGTCCATCAATATAGAGCATCACAAGATTAATTCCATATCACCTTTAGAGGAAATATTTGTGAATATCTGAAACAATAGCCAGAGCATAACATGTATGAATTCTAAAACTATTAAACACTACGTTCAAATATGAAAGAAAACAGAATGGAAAGTAAACACTTAGAAAACAAGCACAAAGAAAGAAGGAATAGACTGTAATAGAAACAACACATGAATCTTTGAAGATCAAATAGCATTAGGCTCTATAATTTCATTCAAAAATCATAAGTTCTCAAAAACATTGGTCCAAGCTTATGGGTTCCAACCCCCAATACATCAAATAAATTCAAATATATAAAAAAATATTTTCTTTCCAAGAATATCAATAACCAATTAATCTGTTAATCATAAGTTTTTGTAACCATATCCCTAATAGCTAGGAATAATAATTACATGCTTTGATTGAAATAAAAAATCGCTTGATTATAACAAACTTAGTAACTGCAAGGTATCCTGAACAAACAGCTTCATGAACTGCAACACCTATCTTCATGAATGTAGTATGTACTTGTTCTTTCCAAATTTCTCTATGACCTTCCAGTGTTCCACATTTAGAGTGTCCTATTCTGTCATCTCTTTATTGACACCTCCAAATCCACATAAGCTTCATAAGACACGGCAGGAAATCCTTTCCTAAAAATTAAAAACCTATCCAATATCCCAAAGTATTCTATCATTTTTTCCACAATGACCTTTCCCGTTAACCCTTTGACTAAATATTCAAATTTGGAATGATCCATGTGATTCTATACCAATAGGCTGTGATATTGCTCCTGGGAAAAAAACCATCCTTCATCATCCCAAAAATAAGTGAGACCATCATCAAATAAATCTTTAAAAGAAAGCCTGAAATCCTTTATTTGAGAAGACATTTTATTCGCCTTATCCTACACCAGTTTCATGAGTTGATGTTTATTGATAAACTTCTTTGCCCATAACACAATTGCTACTCTGTCTTTGATCCCAATGTCCTGAAAATTCTGATATGTTAAAGAATTTAAGAAATTCAAAGCATTGTGAGCAATATTCAAAGGCTTATTTTCCATCGTTTCATTGGCCAATTTCAATCTTTGAGTAGCTAAAATTACCAGTGCACTTTCATCATCAATAAAATTTAAATAATGCCTGAACTTGGTGATTTCCACAGACAAAGTATCCCAAATCAAATGTTTAGTTCCCTGTAAAGGAGGTTTTCTTGTACTTCTTTCTTTTAATTCATTGAACTTTTTCTGTAATTGTGTTTTATCATTCGATGCTTTATTCTTCTCCTCAATGCTCTTAGCCAATTCTTATTTGATCTTTTCATTTTCCTCTTTTAATTCTTTAATCTCCACTTCTTTCAAGCTCACGTGAGACATAGGAACTAATAAAGTATCTAAAGAAAATTCATTTAATGATCTTTCAACAATAACAAGGGGTAAATCAGTGTCAACAAAGGGTTGAATCGTCAATAATTCCATAACTTCTTTTTCATCCTTTTGATCCTTTTTTAACTTTACAAGATGAGCCATCAATTCGGTTCTTTCTACTTCCCACTTTTTTTTCTCCTTTTGCAGCTTCAATGATTTTCCTTTATAATCCATCATTTCCTGATAAAATTTCTCTTTTTCCTCTTGAAGTGTAAATAATTCTGAAGGCTGAACATGTTCAACATTAGGGACTTTAAGCTTCTTCTTCAACACTTGAATGCCATTGTTCTCCTCCTCTAGAAGCTTTTTGGTCACCTGCCTATTACCTAGTAAAGTACCTAGGCTTACAACATCTCCCTACAACTTTTTAATTTGAATCAAATTTGCTTTATTTTCAACATTTTCATGCTTCAATTGAACCTCCATATTATCTACAAGGGACTGTAATTTAGTAATTTTCATAACTGCATGTAACAAATTAGAGTAAATAACATCTCCATCTTTTTTATGGAGTTGTATTTTATCAAGGACACTGATTTTTTCTAGCTTCACCTCCATTTCAAACACTTTCTTGTCACTTACCACAACGAATTTAAGGGTATTCCTCTGTGTGTCTCAAGTAGAAATCAATGAAGACTTTTGATTGATTAAATTTCTAAATCGAGGAAGTAGATTCTTAGTTTACTCTGATGATTGCATTTCTTTCTCAGCATAACTTGATATTAAATTTGTCCTAGATTTGTAACGAGAACTAGACTCTACCTTACTTTCTTCTCCAAAGGAATATTGATGCATCTGTACAGAATTTTTCTGGAACAGGACCATGTTCCTTAAATCTTCTGAAAACATTTACTCTAAAATAGTTTGCTCATCTTGAAGGTGTGTTTTGATATTTTTATGAGAAATATCTTCATTTACATCCATGCCATCGGCTTTAGAAAGACTCCTTTTATTCATAATGCTGGAATTAACAGGCCTTTGAGCCACTAGAGTCAATCTGTTCCTCCTATCTTCATTAGCTTCTAAATTTTCTTCAAAATTAGCCAAATTTTCTATTTTATCTAAGCCTTCAATAGTTTGATGATCAAATGGTTTATTTTTGTTCAATTGCTTCCTCTTAGAAATAACGTGATGTGGGTCATAATTTAATTTTTGCTCATTTTTAAAATCCATAACTTCTAACAATTTCTCTATAACTAACAAGGCACTTTTATTTTAAAAAATGAAAGGACCAACTTTGAGAGGAAATTTTACATTGGAATATTTTTTAAATGCCACAAAATGTTCTTCTTCTACATATAACCTCTATCTCATAAACTCTAATGCGAATATTCTTGGAGTCAAAAAAGCGAGTAACATGTATGGTTCTCCATTGAACCCATATATTCTAAGAATAGTAAATTCTTTATATAGAAACCAATCTCTTGTTTTGTCTTTTGAGGAAGACTATAACATAAGTCTCACGTCTTCCAACACACTTGGAAAGACATCATCGAAAAGAAATTTGTAAATCTTAGTCATGATTGTATTTACGAACTCAAACATGTTAATTTGTTTCGGGAGGTCCGGAGAGAACATGGTATACAAGAACTGGAACTCCAACACATTAGAACACAAAAGCATGTTCAACAAATATGAATGATATCTAAAGAACCTAACCTTAGGGAATTCTACCAATTGGGTATGGATAACTTCGGCTAGATACTCATCAAGATTAAAACAACAGGTTGAATGGAAATCAGGGTCAATTGATCCTATACTTAGTAAAAAACCTAAGATGACTTCATTAATATGAGTATCATCATCCAAACCCAGAATTTGACTGACAAGTGACATGACCAACTGTACTTTCTTCTTGAGAATATTAACATTGTATGGTAGAAATAAACCATCTAACAACTGGCCATATTTCAGAATACTGGATAAAAACTGGCATCTCAATTCAGTTCTACAATTTTTATACATTTGAATTAAGACTTACTCATTTAAAGACTCACAACTATCAGGGAAATTATCAAGCAGACTCAATATCCCGCGAATAGTTTTTGT
Source organism: Pseudotsuga menziesii (assembly GCA_001517045.1). Classification (NCBI taxonomy): domain Eukaryota; kingdom Viridiplantae; phylum Streptophyta; class Pinopsida; order Pinales; family Pinaceae; genus Pseudotsuga; species Pseudotsuga menziesii. The sequence continues at coordinate 275,194 of LPNX011029707.1, forward strand.
GTCAACTCTACAAAGGATTTTTGACATTGTATGACTCATAATAACTCTTTCGGAGGACGAGTAACTATTCGCACACCATTTGATAAATTCAGGGAAAGGTACGGTTTTTTCAATAGCAAAATAGTATAAGAAGGAACTGGAGAGATTCATAATATCATTCCCTTATGAATTATGCTGCCACAAATGCTCCTTTGAAACTGATACACTACAAACTGACAGAATAAGGTCACATACATTCCTCTCCCTATCAACAACAACCTATACTCTCTCATCCAGAACTCTGCACAATATTCCTGAACCCTGCTCCTTCTCCATAATAAACAATGGCAACAAGTCTTCGACAAAGTCTCAGTGTTTTAAGGCTTACCTTGTAACTATTGGATATGTAGAAGTTTAATTTTGAAAAAAGATGTCACACTATCCCTTCTTCTTCTCGCAGCGTGTAAACAAAATGAATTTACCTAGGTTAACTCTTTTTTTATACAACAGATTATTTCGAGACACTTACCAAGTTGGTTTTCCTTCACCGCTTTCCTCAGCGGAACTCACCAAAAGTCACCACGTGGAAAGCGGTTTAAATTCCGCTACCACTCATCCTTTTTAATTATCTCACAGCTTCACACTCTGGAATAGATATTGACTATTGATAAAATTTCATCTTTTGTTTGAACCGTTCGATCAAAATTTGTTCTATGTAATCCGCTAGCATTTCTCATTTTTTCAAGTGTGCATCTTCACATCGTGGACTGCCTCATAATCGTAGATTTTATTTACTTTATTTCTTAGCTGTTGATCTTGCTGTCTTGTTAGCCACTTCTACCTTTCCGTCAAAACTTCTCTCTTGTGCAACTTTCCCCAACGGATCAATTTGAAACCGTACATTTTCACACTCATAAATCTACATCTTTGAATTGTGTAATGAATTAACCAAAATGCTCATTTTTAATAAGGGACTCATGACTACCAACCTTTACCAATTTTTATATATCCCTTTATCATTTCTCGACCACATTCTTCCTCAATTGTTCAACATAGAGGGTGTTAACACCATATTTCCCTTGATTGCATGATAGTATTCCTATGCTGAACAATGGGAATCATTCCTTTCTGATATCTATCCACCTCACTTTTCCATTTCTTTACCTCTATTTTCAGCAGTGAGAGTTCTTCTGTTAGACCTTGAATGCTTTCCTCTCATGTGTCCCTCTCCTCATCAGAATCTAAATTAAAAAATTATTGGGAAGATTGCGTCAATATCTTATTACCCAATGTTTCAGCCTGATTGTTCTGGATCGAAAGTGAAACAACTTCCTCTTCTACCAGTGGTCCAACAACTTCTTCCTGCCAGTGTACTTCTGCAATCAATCCTGAGGATGTTGGTTCTTGTTGTTATACCCAAATCTTATCACCACCATGTGATGAGACCTTTGACTTACATGTTTTCCCTTAATCCCAACTCTTAGAGTGGAAACCCCATGTTTTTTGTGAAGTCTACATGAAAATACTCAGCACTGCACTTTTTCTGTGAACCATGAGCGGTACCTTGCTTGCACCACCTGCTTCCTATTTACCATAAGTGGTGCCACTGCTTGTGGCCTTTAGTCCATAAGAGTTTCTCATCTAAACCGCTTTGTCATAAGAGAAGAAAAGAGGTACCCTAGGTAAAATGGAAAAAAGAGAAGTTTCTCAAAGCTTCTAGATCATGAGCCTCGTGTCCTCCCTTATCCCTATCATTGTGGGTCAGTTGAGCTCGAGATCCCCCATCATAATATCTTAGAGGCCACCTCATCGACAAATATCTCAACCATTCCTATCCATTGATCCTTATAAATACAAGCTCATGTTCATGGTTGAGGGGGAGAACTATAGAGGTATTGTTATGTTGTTGGATTGACCACTTAGCCCAAGCCATTCGAGAGCATAGAGAGCAAAGTTGGAGCTTATGGGGATGAAGCGTTTGTCTCATGGAGATTCTTGTTGACACTAAGGCTTGATTGGTTGTAAACTTCTCCATACATCTTTAATGCAAAGCTAATTTCTGTCCCACATTACTGTTGTTTTGATTTCACATGTACATGTTGTTAGATTCCTTAGTCACTAACATGGATAAGTGGATGATTTTCGGGTATCTTTGATGTGTTTGCATGTTTGATCTACTTGTAGGTACACAAGTTCACTATCGAAGAAGCATTCCAGGAGTCTATGAAATCCAGGGAAGGTCTTCATCCTTTGTCATTCACTCATTTGTTCTGGATCTGAACCATTCAGACCAGAGGAACAATTTCTATCTGGAGAAGGTGAAATATTCCTGGTTACAAATTTGACGACTCCGCTGGGGATTGATACATATATCAGTTGATCTGATCTTCCTCAATTCTTGAACTCGTGTCCAAATCCAAGCTCCATATCCAACTCTCTTCAGTCAGATCTGTTATCTGACTCAGTGAATTTTGGTTTGAAACTTTTGGATCTGTTCAGATCTAAAGTATTTCAACTTTTTATGCTCCTTTTTACTTTCAATCCATCAATTTTTACGTTGACCTAATATTTTTCTAACTTGATCTGTAGTTATCCTTTGTGTTTTGGATCTATACAGGGAACTGCTCTTAACCTATTAGCAGCATGCTATGCCACCACCTGAGTCCTGTTATCCAGAAGTTGTGCTCGTCTAGAACCACACTGTCAAGACCCCTCTAGCGCAGTGCCAGGTAGGCCCTGCTCTAGACTTTGTATTTTGATTTTTGTGTGTTTTTGGCTTTCCCTTTTATGAAAATGAATTGTATTTTTGAAAAAACATGCTCCCTCATGGCCACTTCTGGGGCCATGAATTGTATATTCTGCAGTCTCTTTGATTGTTATATCCCCTTTGCATTCAAAGAGAGTTTGTGTTTTTTGCATTAGATTTTACATTCTTTTGTTTCCTTGAAACATCTTGCTCTTTTCTGTAGATATTATTCATTGGAATTGGAAACTATACATTTCATTTTCATGAGTAGGTTTCAGTTTGTTTTGGACTTGGAATGCCTGAGTGATCCATGTTGTTTTGAGTCTTTCTTTGCTTGGGGCTATTCTTGTTTCCTTTTGCATGCTTATTTTTTTAGTGCTTGGTGGGAAAGATTGGTTCTTCATTTCCTTATCTGTTTCAAAGAGAAGTTTTAGTTTTCTCTCTCCTTTGCTTTATTCGCAAGAATGTTAATCGATTTTATTCTTGCTTTGTGCATGATTGTTTGAAATTCTATATCTTACTTTCATGAAGAAGAAATATATGTTTTCAGCTTTGAATGCATTAGAGATAGTTTTGTTTGGAAACGTTAGTGAAATCATCTTTTTATTAAGTTTTTATGCATCTTTTTCAATCATGAAAAGATAGGAAACATTTTTGGTTTATTTATGTTTGATGTTCTCTAGATATCTTTCTCATTTGCTTTGAAGATTGTTGGGGTGCATTGATATTTCCCTTTTTGTTTGAAAAGATAGAATTGCATTTTCTTTTGGGTGTGCATTTTTTGGAAGAAAAGTAAATCTATCTCCCTCTCTTAGGTGGAATTTCATTGAATAGGAAAACTTGCATTATGATATAGATCAGTGTGCATATTCTTTAAATTCAAGTTTTCACTCCATGGTTCCACCTAAATGCACAAGATAAAATTAACAGTAGTACTAGGTTAAAACTTTTAGAAATTTGAGTGATAAGTTAGAGACATGTTCGGGCATCATTAAGAATAGGATCTATCATTACTCATCTGCATTACATCCCAGGAATCGCATGGTTCTTCCACGTACCGTCGGTATATTGAACAACCTTTCACATACCCTTGAGGTATATAGAAAGGTACTTCATGTACTCGATTGTATATAGGAAGGCCCCTTGTGAACGGTTATGCATTAGACAACACTACTACCGATTTGAGCTCCCATGTACCTAGCATATATCGGGAGACCCTTTTAGGACTCGTCAAACTATCTGAGTTATCCTTTTCGCCTGTCCTGTGAGGTTCCTAACTCTTATCCACTCCTTTCACATGTTTTCTTGTTGGTTTTAGTTTGAGTAGTACTTTCTTGTGCGTGGTAGTTAGGGGGTTATTAGAGAGTTTAGAGATGGAATCCTCATCTAGGACTACCACTCAAGAGGTTCCTTTCTAAGGGGTACCTTTTGTTTTCCCTCCAAGTGAAGGTATTGTTCCTGCCTTTATTGCCACTCTAAATATTCCTAGAATAACTATAGGACTACCGGTCTGGATTTTTAATCCAGTAATTCCTGTTACACCTAATGCCTCAAATGTCACCTCTCCTCTAGGAGAGGATTGACATCAACCTAATCCCTCTCCTTCTTCGTCGGTTTTTGTTTCACCCCTTTCTTCTTCTTTGCTTGACCAAAACTCTATGGTTAGTAGTCATGTGGATAAGTAGAAGAAGAAAGGGAATGGTAAGAGGAAGAACGATAATAAAGAGAAAAATTAGCAACCATCTACTCTTGATGGTGCTCGTTCTAAGAGAACACTCGAAAAACACAATTTCCCTTGTAAGCTTTGCAAGGGGGGCCACCTTCTTAAGGAGTGTCTCGGTCTCTCCCATGTACAAGAAGGGTGGTCTAAAATATCCAAACCGTCTGTGTCATCAACCTCTGATAATCATGTTGACGATACTCCCTCAACCAGTGACCCATTGGTAAATGGTTGTAAGGGTAAAGTCTTGTATCGTTGTTTTATATGCAAGGACATGCATCTTATTTTTCTTTGTCCAAGCATGGATGAAGCCTCACATTGGCTGGAAAATATTATGGATCATCAACAACTGATTCCAACAAGTGATAGTAATTTATCCCTTGATTCCTCATTGGTTGACCAAGTGATCAATTCAGTTTCATCTATAATTGATCCCACTCTTCCTTCAGAGAGTGAAGTGGTTGAGCTGATGTCATTTCCACCCGATCGTGCTCTTTCATCAGAGAGTGTTAAGACTGAAGTAGTCTCTTTGAACAAATATTCATCTTGTTCTTCTCTTCCAGTATAGAATGAACGGAAACATGCTGAAGTTTTTATGCTTTATTCTGATTGTTCTCGACAAGAGGAAAGTTTGTCTCTTTTGATAGAACCCTCTCCAAGTACTGAGGTTACTTCCTTTGACTGGAGTAACCTAACAGAGTGTCGTCTTCATTCGAGTGTTCCTTTCCAAATAGTTGTGAATGTTACTGCTAGGCGGATACTTCGCACTATTGTTGACGAAGGGGTTTCTGTTAGTATTCTATCCTCAGCTGCTTGGAAAGCTTTAGGTTCTCCTCAGCTCGTGCCAGACACCAATCAGATACTAGATTTTAATAGAATACCTACTGCACCTTTAGGGACCCTTCCTTGTTTTCCTATTACATTATGAGGGAAACCTATTTGTATTGATGTTATGGTGGTCCAAGGTCATTTAGATTTCAATATTCTCCTTGGACGTGATTATGTTTATGCCATGAAGGATGTTGTTTCCACACTCTTTAGAGTTATGCATTTTCCCCATTATGGGAAGATTGCGACCATTGATTAGCTTTCGTTTGTTACACGTGACCATCACATTACTCCTAGTAATCAGACTACACTGAATGTGTTGCATGTTCTTGTGGTTCCTTCCCCTTGTCCTAGTTAGCTTCTTCCCATCATAGGTAAAATGGGGGGCATGGCTCTAGTCTATGGACATCATAATGGAGCTAAGCCACTAGCTTTTAGGTAATGGGGGAAAAATACCAACCTCTGGATATCATGTTGGGTAGGAGTAGGTTGTGTGAGCATAGTTCCCATTCTGTGTCAAGCTCATTAAAAAATGAAACATATGCGTTTGAGCAAAGTTTCCATTCTATGTCAATATCGTTAAAAAATGAAATGGATCTCCTCAAGCATAGTTTACCTTTTGGTTTGAAGCTTGCATAAAATTGAAATCATTCTTGAGCAAAGTTCCCATTCTATGTCAAGCTCGTTAAAAATGAAATCGATCTCCTCAAGCATAGTGTACCTTTTGGTTTCAATCTTGCATAAAAATGAAATAATTCTTGAGCAAAGTTTCCATTCTATGTCAAGATCATTAAAAAATGAAATCGATCTCCCTGAGCATAGTTTACCTTTTGGTTTCAAGCTTGCATAAAAATGAAATCATGCCTGAGCATAGTTCATTTTCTATGTCAAGCTCGTTAAAAAATGAAATAGATCTCCTCAAGCATAGTTTACCTTTTCGTTTCAAGCTTGTGTAAAAATGAAACCATTCTTGAGCATAGTTCATTTTCTATTTCAAGCTCGTTAAAAAATGAAGTAGGTTTCCTTCATAATAGTTTACCTTTTGGTTTCAAGCTTGCATAAAACTAAAACCATGTTCCAAGCATAGTTACCTTTTGTTTCAAGCTTGTGTAAAAATGAAACAGATCCCATTCCCTTGAGTCGAGTCTTCACTTTAGTGTTAGAATTTGAACCTTCTTTTCACGTGCCCTGTTCTCATTCTTGCTACCCCCCTGGTGAACATTTTCACATTAGTAACCGGGTTTTTAGGTTGGGTATGGAAGAAGAATCATCAGACAAAATGAAGCTTGGGGAGCATGTTGAGCCCCTAGCAACCATGCTAGGGGTAGGCTTCACTAGAAATCATGCTGGGGGTAATATTCCAACCTATATCTATCATGTTAATGGGATTTTTCAAGCATAGTTTACCCATTGGTTTCAAGCTTGCATAAAAATGAAACCAATCTTCGAGCATTCTTTCAATTGATCTTCGAGCTCATTAAAAATAGTAAGTTGGTGTTGAGCTTACTTTTCATTTTTCATGCTCTGGTTAAAACATGAAAAGTGGTTTGAGCTTAGTTTATTACTTTTTCGTTCTTTGGATTCAAACATGAAAAATTCTTATGGACTCTTCTTTAAACTCTTTTTAGGCTCCTTAAATATGAAAAGATTGTCGAACGATCTTGTATTCTTCACGTTCATTAAAGCATTTGAAGAGTCATCTCTCTGATGGTAGGTTATCTCTTTTTTAGTTCGGATAGACTATTTATGAAAAAGGAACACTCCATTAAACCATGATTGGAAGAGTTCTCTAAGGTATGATTTTATACTTGTTTGGGCCTAAGGGACTAAATCATACGAAAAAGGACCCTTTGGAGTCTTCTTTCGTCGTCATTCAGACTCTTGAAACATGAACGATACCGAGTTTTCTTTCATTGGACTCATTAAATTAAACACTAAGAGACCCGTTTTGGGGAATGAACCCCTCCTCTCTCAGGTTCGTAAAACATATGAAGTTGGACTTGTCTTCAGACGAGCTATACCGATTGTTTATTACCCTCTTTGAACTCAAAAAACCAAAAAGAGGCACTCATCAATCATGATGGGGAAAATGGGAAGGGAAACATTTTTCCAAGTAAATGGCAGTAGTTTGTTGTTACCTTTGAACATGGAACTTGTCTACATATCATTTCATTCAATTGGGTATTCAGTTGATCTCCGTGACGATCCACATTCATGAGTCATGCTACTCCTTTGAGTCTTTCAAAAGAATGAATTATCCACTATCACATTGTGTGTTTGTCCTGTTTAGTCATGCTGCCAAGTCATTTGTCATGCCGCCCGATGTTCAAAGGGAAGTTGAATAAGTTTACCTCTCCAGTAAAAATAGTCTCTATGTCAGTACTTTTGAATCAGTCTTATGGTTACTACATTCACATCATTCCAGAACTATGTTCTGAGTTTCGTGTCGCCGATGTGGGGCTCATCACGGCCCTCCTTCGACGAGACTATCCCCGTTGGCATTAGCTCATCATCCAGGAAATAGTCTTAGAAAACAAAACTTAGTACCTTGAGATTTGTATGCCTTAATGATAGATTCTCTTGCTCTCGACATAATTTCACATCATTGACCTTTGATCGATAGAATTGACTGGGTGTTCAACATTAGGACATCTATTCACAATCAGTAGATTGTACTAGGGTACCTTGGGAATCATTGACATCAATGGTGATCTCCATCGCACTTGTTAACGGTTCACATCATTGGCTGGTAATCAAGTGGTTTCTACCATGTTTGACTTCAGATCATTGTAATAACATGGATAGAATCGTACTTTGTGGAAAATGGGATGAAGACCATGGGTATTTGTTTAAGCGCTCATTACTTTCCCTAGGTTGCGATGGAGTTTTGTATATCTAGCTTGGATCCACATTTCTATGGTCATGGCTATGCTCAAATTTATGTCTATATAATATAGATCTACATTGTATGTCTAGTAGCTATGTCCAAGTTTGAGTCCTCTATCACATGGATCTACGATGTATTCCAGTAGCCATGATTGTTTGATCCTCTCATGGATCTGCCCTATATTGGTCTGCATCCATGATCTGGTTACTTGTGTTTATGAGTCAAAAATATTGATGTACTACAGATGCCTACTTGATGACATGCTCTGATCAAGATGACATTTTCACCTCGAAGCGACAACTTGTTCCCTCAAAACTCTCGTTTATTGTATCCCTCTAAGACTTACGCTTTGGGGGGCATTCTGTTATACCCAAATCCTATCACCACCATGTGATAAGACCTTTGAATTACATGTTTTCCCTTAATCCCAGTTCTTAGGGTGGAAACCCCATGTTGTTTGTCAATTCTACATGAAAATACTCAGCACCGGGATTTCCCTGTGAACCATGAACGATACCTTGTTCGCATCACCTGCTTCCTATTTACCATAAGTGGTGCCACCGCCTATGGCATTTAGTCCATAAGAGTTTCTCATCTAAACCGCTCTATCATAAGAGAAGAAAAGAGGTACCCTGGGTAAAATGGGAAAAGAGAAGTTTCTTAAAGCTTCTAGATCATGAGCCTCGTGTCCTCCCTTATCCCTATCATTGTGCGTCAGTTGAGCTCAAGATCCCCCATCATAGGATCTTAGAGTCCAACTCATCCACAAATATCTCAACTATTCCTATCCATTTAGCCTTATAAATACAAGATCATGTCCATGGTTGAGGGGGAGAACTATGGAGGTATTGTTATGCTGTTGGATAGACCACTTGGCCCAAGCCATTGGAGAGCATAGAGAACAAAGTTGGAGCTTATGGGGATGAAGTGTTTGTCTCGTGGATATGTTTATCAACACTAAGGCTTGATTAGTTGTAAACTTCTCCACACATATTTAATGCAAAGCTGATGTCCATCCCACATTACTGTTGTTTTGATTTTGCATGTACATGTTGTTAGATTCCTTAGTCACTAACATGGATAAGTGGATGATTTTCTGGTAGATTTGATGTGTTTGCATGTTTGATCTATTTGCAGGTACACAGGTTCACTATCGAAGCAGCATTCCAGGTGTCTATGACATCCAGGGAAGGTCTTCATCCTTTGTTGTTCACTAATTTGTTATGGATCTGAACCATTCAAAGCAAAGGAACAACTTATGTCCACAGAAGGTGAAATATTCCTGGTTACAGTTGTGTAACAACACCTTCTTCCTGAAACCCCCTTTTGTCAACTCCAATAATTGATGGTGAAGATGTTGTTTCTTGTGTGGAAACATCTTCCTGTGTTCCAATATCATCATCTTCTTGAGTCTCAGCTGGAACTTCCTGATTATTGACTATGGCTTCAACAAGGAGTTTCAGAGATGGTGGTTCTTATGTAACAGCTTCCTTCTCTTCCAGATCCTCTGGAAACTTGGGTTGCTCTTGAGTTACTTCCATATCCCATGAGAGATGACGTTGGTCCCCAAGCATTTTAGTGTCCCCAGATAGATGATACTGGTCCCTGAATGCGTCAGTGTCCCTTCATGGTTGGGACTGCATCTGTTCATCTTCTCCTAATTCAACATCGGCGATTATGTCCAGTTCAAGGTAGGTTTACTGTAACCAAATGAGAGTCTCGACAAGGTTTTCCGAGGATGTTGGTTCTTGTGTGAAAAAAAACTGGTCAAATTCAACATTTCCTTGTTACTGAAGTTCTTCTTCCACTAGTTCTGTGTCATGAGATTGTTCTGGAGTCATAGTAAAACTCCTAGGTTCAGGTCAGGGATTGTCTCAACCTCTGGCTCACTCACTTCCAATTGAGTACCAACCTCAAGAAGCATTTCCAAGGTTGTTGGTGCTTGTGTAACAACACCCTGTGGCTGAGCCTGAAATTGATCACATTCCCTTACCTCTACATCGAGGATCATTTTTACTTCTGGTTCTTATTTATCCGTCAATTCTCCCGTAGATGTTCTTCTCTCTTCTCCAACTTATTTTGTGGGTTGTTGTGACACAAATGCATGCACTGTGGCTTTGTATCCTGATTCACTAAAGGTTTCTCCACACTCAGGGAAAACTACTTTTTCCAATTCATCACCTTCCTCAGCTAGAAGTGATCCTTCAATCTGATCTGCAACTTCCACTAGTCTGTGTAATATCCTTTCGACTTGTTTCTTCCATATTTCCTTCCATATTTCAACTTCCTTCCGAAGTACTTTCACCTCTTCCTTCAACAGACCATTTTCAAACAAAAGTCCCTCAATTTGAGGTTCCTCTGCAATAGGTTCTTATGGGACAGCATTTTCCTTATGTCTCAAGATGGGAAATTCAATGTTTGCTTCGATGTTTGCCCATTTTTCCTGCACTACTTCTACTGTTGCGACTGATATGGTTCTCCTTCTTGTAACTGGACTTGATTTGTATACCTCCTCCTTTGATATTATTCTCTTCCTTTTTGTTAGAGGGGCTTCCAATTCTGCAGCTGATGTAGAAGGAATGTTTCTTATTTCAGCATCTTCTCTAGCCTCTACCATCTCTATTTCCTCCTCAATAAGAGTTACCATCCATTCCAAAGAAGATTCAATGGTGAAAACCTCTACATTTTCTTCTGTCATCATAACTCCTACATCTTCAGCTTCAACTGTCACAGCATCCAATGCTTCTCCAACTTTAGCTTCTATTGTCAGAGCTCCCAAATATTCTATCCCCTTTGTAGGGTTTGTTGCTATTGCATCCTCACCTGATTCTCCTTCTTGGTTATCTAATTCTATCCCATTCTCTTCTTCCTGATTATCTGATTCTACCTCATCTTCCCCCCAACTAAATTGGAGGGACTCTGGTCCTCTTGATCTTCTTCCATTACCCCCAATTGTGTTAGTTCCTCCTCTTCTTCCTGTATTTGAACCCCCCATAAAAGTGGAGGTGGTTCAACTTAAGCTCTATTGGAACACCTGCAAAAAGTATAGGTCCCTAGTTTATTTCAGGCTAGCTAGTAAACTGCTCCCAAGTTTGGTTTCTCTGAGATAAATATTTTAAGATGAGTAATTCTATTAGGTCGTGATGGGTGAGGTACGAGTATGGGTGTCTGGCTGATTTCAAAAATCCCACTATATGTGCAAGTCTTTAAATAGATAAAATGTCATATTGAGTAAAGCCCTATGGCGTAAATGAGACAGTAAAGGGAATTTAGTGAAATACACAGTTTGATATCTACCTTCACACATAATGTAATTCTTCAAGAAGACTTCCACTTCACTCTAGGGGCAAGGCAGTGATTGTAATGCTATCTCCCTTTTTGCTTGGTGGACCTATTCACTAGCTAGCAGAAAATCCCACACTGCAGGAGCATTTCAGATTGTTCTTCCAAACCAGTCGCTTCCACTTTGAGGAAGGCCCATGACCTCTGCTACAATGTCCTTATTAACTTCTATATGTGAACCCCTAATTTATGAATGGGTTTCTGTGAGATTCAGAGCAAACTGAAGAACTGTTTCTTGGTGAAAACCACTTAATCGTTGGAAAAACTCAGTCCATCTAGCAGCTGCGAAGATGGAAAAAACCTCATCATTTATCCAAAATTCCTCATGTTCGTATGTTCATGTCAGGATGGGATACCCATGGTTACTTTCCTTCAGAATGTCGATACCAATTCAACAATTTACAGGCCCAGTAATTGAGGTTATAGCACAAGGTCATGCATGGACAACTGATGTTAGGGTTGGGAAAATTAGGAAAGTTAAGACAATTCTAAGAAGGGAATCATTGGTAAGATTTGGTCCCAACTTAGGAAAAAGGTGATGACCATACGATAAGCTCAAGTACCCATTAGATCATGTGGATGGAAAGTTAACAAAGCGTGGGTATAGTGACAGGTATAAAAAGGCAAGCATGATTAATTTTGTCAAATATAGTTAATGCTTAATCATGTAAATAATCAGAACCGTATCTTAGCAACTATGTGATGATCCATCACTTCTCAAGATAATACAATGTGTCAAATGTTGCCATCAATTTTAAACTTAATTGCACACGTGTTGCGATGATGTTCCTTCCAGCGAACAAAAAATTGTATTTTCAACATTGATGAAAATATAATTGAAGTTGTGAGGTGAGTCTGAATCAACAAAATCATGAGTGTAAAAAATCCTAGAAAAATATGGAAGAGTCGCAGCCCTTCTATATATAAATATGGAAGATTCGTAGCTGCGAAAGATAGGAAATATGCTGGAAATTGGCAGATTCACATCCACGAAAAATAGGAAAATTCTGTTAAAATTGGTGGAGTCGCAGCTGCAAAAAATAGGAAAGGTCTACTAGAATTTGTGGAATCGTAGCTGCACGGAATGGAAAAATAGGCAAGTTTTACAAAGTCATAGTTGCACAAAATGGGAAAATAGGCATATTTTTATGGAGTCGCAACTGCATGGAACAGGAAAATAGGCAGATTTTTATGGAGTCGCAGCTGCACAGAATGGGAAAATAGGTAGGTTTTATAGAGTTGCAGCTGAACAGAACGAGAAAAATAGGCAGATTTTATAGAGTCATAGCTACATGGAACAAGAAAATAGGCATATTTTTACGGATTCGCAGCTGCACGGAACGGGAAAATAGGCATATTTTACGGATTTGCAGCTGCGCAGAACAAGAAAAAATGGGTAGGTCTTATAGAGTCGTAGCTGCACAAAAATTTTCATCATTCAAATTCTTTTCTTCTTCATGGATCTTTTTCCAAAGAAGGAAATTAGAATAGGGGTTCACAATCATTAGGACCAGTCATGACCATTGCTCCTTAAGTCAATTCCTGCATAGATTCTTCAAAAAAAATGATCAAGCATAAAGGAAAACAAAGCAAGAAGAAATAAAAATAGCAAACATCAATTTATTTATGTACAAAAATTTATTTTCTGTGGAAATAACAATGACTTTCTAAATAGTGATGGGGCCAAAGAAATATTCCTTCCCTTGAGCTAACTGGTATCTCGGATCAGCTGCATCCTCTGAAATAAGCGTGTCCCTTGAGATTGGTTTGTGGTACAGTCACAGCCTATGACCATTAGCAAATAATGGTGTATGGTTTTCGTCGATGGTGACCAAGCGGACTATACCATTATCAAACACTCTTTCTATCTGATATGGACCAAACCATATTGTGCATAGCTTACCTTTGAAGTCCCTGTTGAACCTTGAATCATATAATAATGCCCAGTCTCCTTCAAAAAATACTTTCTTCTTGATGAACTGATTGTGCCATTTGGATCGCTGCTGCTGAATCAATGTTGTTTGATCCACTGCAGCTATACACTTTTCATCAAGTTCATTTAATTGATTTAGTCTACTCCTCTGTGACTCTGTTACATCCAAGTTTACATCCATGGGCATCCTCAAATTCTTGATTTCGAATTCGATAGGGAAGAAAGCACTCTTACCATACACCAAGTCCTAGGGGGAGAACCCTGTAGTATTGTGCCAATTAGTGCGATATGCCCACAGTGCTTCTGGAAGCTTGTCAGCCCAATATCTGGGATGGATTCTAATTGTTTTAGTAAGGATAACTTTGAAAAATTTATTGGTACTTTCCACCTCGCCATTGGCTTGGGGATGGTAAGGTGAAGTTATCCTATGCTGAATATGGTACTTCTGTAGCAAATCTTAAAATTTATGTGACACAAATTGTGGTCCTCCATATGTGATTATTTCCTTGGGTACTCCAAAACGAGTGAATATTTCCCTGTACAAGAAGTCTATTATTTCCTGGTCATTGGCTTTCACCAACACCATAGCCTCCACCCATTTTTTCATGTAGTCGGTCCAAACTAAAATGTAAGCTTTCTGCTTCGAGGAAGGGTTGATAGACCCAATGAAATCTAGGGTCCATCTGTTAAAGGGTTCAACCGCCAACTATGGTTGAAAAGGAATTTCATCCAATCTGTTAGGTTGGCCCATTCCCTGACTGTTGTCACAAGCCTGGATGTACTTCTTCCTATCCCTGAAAACTATTGGCCAGTTATAGCCCATTGTTAGCACCTAATCTACAAAATGTCCTCTACATGGCTCATCATGACAGGCCTTCAAGATATGGAAGACTTTATCCTGCCTTACACATATTGTGATCTTAAGATCAAGACCTGTGTAGAAAAGATGACCATCTATCCAGAAATACCTAGTGCTTTGTTAAATAATCTTCATTTTCTCTCTCTTTGACAAATGCACCGGAAGCTTTCCTATAGCCAAGTAGTTACCAACATATGCATACCAAGGGGAATGAGCTGAAATTTCAAATAAATGTTCATCTGGGAAAGAATCTTCAACTGGTAAGTTGTATCACTGTTAGTAAAACGAGATAAAAAATTAGAAACAACATTTTATTTCCCAGGTATGTCAATAATGGTAATATCGAACTCCTATAATATTAACAGCCATCTAGGTATCCTAGCATTTGTAATTGGTTTGTTCATTAAATACTTGATGGATGAGTGGTCAATGTGTACAAAGGTGGGATATCCAGTGATGTAATGCATGAATTTGTTAATGGAGTAGACAATGGATAAAAATTCTTTCTTTGTAACAGTGTAATTGGGCTCTGCAGGAGCCAAGTTTTTACTGATGTATTAAATTGCATATGGTGCTAGACCATCCTTCTATCCCAACACTCCTCCAATGGTAGTTTCAAAGGCATCTGAAGAACTGTGGAAAGGTAGAGCCCAATTGGGGCCCCTTAAGATAGGAGCTGTAGAAAACCTCTTCTTAAGTTCAGTGAACGTTGTCTCGCATGCATCATTCCAAATAAGCTGTACATCCTTCATCAGTAAGGTAAATAAAGGAGAAGCTGGTTTGCAAAAAAATTATATAAATATTATATAATAACCAGCATGCCCTAAAAATATACGTACCTCTTTCTATGTTTCAAGAGAGGGTATATTTTCAATTACCCTAATTTTGGATGCATCTAGCTAGATACCATCAGTAGAGATAAAGCTCCCTAGCACTACACCCTCACTCATCATCATATGGCACTTTTCAGTGCTCAAAGATGGTTGGTTCTACTCACAACATGTTAAAACATTCTCTAAGTTTTTCAATGCCTCCTCAAAGTTACTGCCATATGGGGTAAAGTCATCCATGAAAATCTCCATACTATCATTGACCATCTCCGTAATGATGTCGATCACAACTCTCTGAAAGATGGCTGGTGCATTGCACAAACCGAAGGTGGTCTTTTCTTGGTCCTCAGGAGCAATCTTGATATGATTGTATGCACTAAACCCATCCAGAAAGGAAATGAACTTCTTCCCAAACCGGGTGTCAAATACCTTATCGATGAAAGGAAGAAGAAAGTGATCTTTCTATGTTGCCTTATTTAACTCTCTATAATCTACGCAAATTACTCATTTACCATTCTTCTTGGGTACTATCACGAGTGGAGAAACCCACTCGATGTCTGATATCAGGTATATAAACCCCGCTTCTAAGAGTTTTCGAATTTCCTCCTTCACTATGTCCCTTAGATTGGGGTTCATTCTTTGTTGTGGTTGGCACATAGGCCGGGATTCACTCTTGATATAAATATGGTGGGCGCACATATTAGAAAGGATACCCTTCATATTCATGTACTCCCAGGAAAATTCCCCCTTATGCTTTTTCAAGAGAGTGATCAAGTGTTCTTGTTCATCAAGAGCAATATTGGGATTGATGTTTAGTGTTTTTCCCAGCTCTATCTCAACTAGAATTCTTTTCAAAATTTTCAACACTGGAATTATGTGGGTGTCACTGACTAATTTCTTTGTGTGATATTTTATTTCTCTTCTTCACCTGGGGTACTATTCAGGATCTGATCAATTTGTTTGTTGACAAAAGTGGGCTCAGTGATGAAACTATTAATGGCATCATCCTCTCTTTCATCCTTCAAAGTCAAGGCCTTTACTATTGTTAACAGTGGCTGAAATCCATCCTCTTCCTCTAGATCCATCGATAATGGAGTTTTATCTCTTAGACTAGGTCGAGCTAGAGGACACAGGGTCAATTTTCTTTGTTTCGGTCCCATCTGAGATGGTGCTAGTCCTTGACCGACAGCTGATGCAAGCATTTGATGTGGCTAACTAGGGTCTTCCAAGGATTAGCGGGTGTCCCCCTAGATGCGAATTGGGTTGTAAAACCAAGAAGTTAGCACGATACTCCCATGATTCAACTAAGAGGACGAGGTCATTTAATATTCCCTCGGGTTTGATAGTGGACCTGTTAGCTAGTTATAGAATGGTAGGGGTTGGTCGAAGATTGGTGAGCCCAAGTTTTCGTACCGTTTCTATGGTCATAACAATAATAGCTACACCTATATCTACCAGCACATTTGGTATCTCTGTGTCCCCAATCTGCACTGTGGGATTAGGGTTCCCAGGGTCATCATATTTCGCTAGGAGAATTTTTCCCATTATCAATTCAGACAGTTTCCCTATGACATGGAGGGTACCTAGGTTTTCTACCTGGTTTTCTTACACATAGGTCTCAGACTGTTTTGGCGTAAATAGGCACATCATGGAGGGCCTACAACAGTGGAATTTTGACATAAATATTTTTCAACTCTCCTGAGAGGTTAAACTGAGGTTGTTCCACTTCTTTTTGTAGTGTCAGTCTTTGAGGATATGGCGGTTCTCTAATAAGTTGTGTAGTTTGCATTTCAATAGTTGTTTCTCTGTGTGTTTCAGCCGGTGTCTTGGTAGGAATTTCAGAATCCTTAATAATAGGGACTGTTGTATGGGATGAGTACTGCCGGTTCATCCTTTCTTCACACACAGAGGATGGAAAATCCTCAATGACTAGAGGCTCCACTACAATCCCTGATCGTAAGCATATGTCATTAGAGGGAACTAGAGTAATGGAGTAAGTGGGCATGTTGTTAGTCTCAAACTGGCAGACCTATTTATTATTTGGGTTGGGGTTAGGTTGAGCAGGGAGCTGCAGTCATATAGGCATATTAGGTGCAGTATTGTTCTGGAGTTGCAGCTGCGATTGCTGGTACTACTGCTATGGCTGAGGGTATTGATGGTGAGGAAACTATTTCTGTGGAAACTGTTGACGAGATTGGCTATGGGGAAACTATTTTCCTGGATGGGAGTTCCTCCACCCAAGAGACCAAGAATTATGTTGGTTTGGTGGCTACGTCCAAGGGTTACAATAGTTGAAATTATGCATAGGAGGTTGAGAAGGATGAAGTTGATGGTTGGAATAAGGTGAAGGGAATTTTGTATTCATATGATTCATATTATTCCAATTATTTGCATTAATTGAAAATGGAAACGAGTCTGGAGCCATACCTTCGTTTCGAGGTTGCCAAGAATTTTTCTGGGAAAGGAAGCAGGTTGGTTCCACGTTTGGAGTTGATGTCTGTAGAACTGCCTTCACTTGAGGTAGTGAGGGGCACTATTTTTCATCATGGCTTAGTTCACAAAGCTGACGCACTTATACCTTTTTGAGTGGGAACTCCTTCAAAGGATATTTCTTCCTACATCTAGAGAAGAACATACCAAGTGTTAGATCTTCTACTGCTTGTTTCTGCTTCACCTTCATGACATCTAATTCTTAAGAGATGGAGCTTATCATTTATGTTTTGAAGTTCTCAAGAAGGTTTCCTATTTTTGATCAGGTTGCTCCTCCATTGGATCACTTCTATGTTCTTTTGAAGACATATCGTTCAAATTTTTCCCATTTACTAGTTCTAGAAGATCCTCTGGAATACCTTTTGCATAATTCAACAATCTTTTCAAAGGATTACTTTGAGATATCCCCCTTTCCCAGAAGGTTCAACATACCTAGGAAGTCTTCCCTGATCCCTCAAAGTAGGATTATCTTGAGCACATATAAACCCATATTAGTTTGTCTAGCCCTCTACACATTGTACAAGAGCCTCTCAATAAAATATTCCAAGCTTTATTTGTCCCTTTGTACCATCTTGAACAACTCTTCTCTTTTATCTTTGGTGTTGCAGTACTCCTAGTATTTTTCCAGGAACACCTATTTAATTTCGTCCCAAATGATGAAAGTTTCACCACCCAGGATCATGAACCAATGTAGGATGTTATCCTTCAAAGTAGCATGGAAAAGTTTTAACTTCTTCTCATTGGAATTGTAGTCATAGCTACGACAGAGCATGTCGAACTTGAAGACAAATTCATCTGGATCCTCTGTGGCCTTTCCATTAAAATGAGGTAATACTGATGGTGATATGTTTTTCATGGGGGCTTGTCCAACTAGCTATCGAATGGGGAACTGGAGTGTGGAAACTATCCCCTTAGGTGGGGGATCATTGCCATTGTGATGATCCCCCCCCATCACCTCTTCATAATCTTCTGGTTCACATCTGTTATTCATATTTTATTCTTCTCGCTAATGCCTTTACTTTCTCTGATATTCCTACTTCTAATAAAATGATGTCCACTCCTCCTTTGTCACCTCCTTCCCATTAATGTGATAAATCACATCTCGATCACCTACTCCCATAGCACTAACTCTGTCTTCCTCCACAGAGACACCTGAGGGTGTCACAGCTCCTTCTATGTTCTCCACTATGGAAACTGATGCTTCCACCCTAGGGGTAAATGGGATTCTTCTGATGAAGGAACCCTGATGGCAAGCTCCAGTAGAGGAGTTGGTTCTTGAAACCATATTGTCAATGAATGTTATTCTTCCCAATGCTGTATTTCTTCCACGACCTCAACCACCTGCAATGTTAGTATTCTGGGGAGTTTTGGGGGATATAGGAATGTCACGCTGTACTCTTCTTGTTTTCATGCAACCCAAAACATGCAAACTTAAAGACTGATGAAAAATGAATAGATGTAGCTACTATGGTGTCTAATAATTACCTTCCCTTGCAACGATGCCAAAATGTTGGTCACTCTATATGCCAGTTAATTAAAACCATCATGCAGAATGATCAATATAAATTGTCAACCCAGGGAAGTATTTGTATTTCAAAGATAACTCACTGTCTGTGCTTAAACAATAAATAGTTTATGACTAAATAAACTATCCGACTTATCTAGTTTGTCAAACTCCTCCCATAATCAAACTGATCTAAACTACCTATCTAAGAATTCAGAATTGCAATTACTTCCCACAACTTCAATTCAGCAACGAATGATTCATGAAATAAATATCTAGAATTACTTTTGCAGAAATTTAAATCCTAATTTACCAGACTCTATTCACATCCATTGTGACTAGCTAATCCAATATTAATCTAGGAATAAGAAATAACAAGAATTGAATCAGCAACTCTAAACTATAGTCTACATGAATTAGCAAACCTGAGCAAGACAAGTAATTGAAAGAAACTAAGGGAGAGATCTATTGTTACAGCTATCACACACATGCATAAAAGAAACTAACCTACATAGTCAACTGTCACACCACACTGCTGTAGCTTAAAGGAAATGCAAGTACTGAGTATTCAAGGAAGCACAACGATTAAACATGACTATTGTAGCTACTGAAACAAATGCATACAATGTAACATCCATGCCACAGAGCTAATTAATTAATCATATAATTAAGTCGGTCATCTTTGTGGGAATGTTGGACTAACCTTAGAACATAGACACTGAAACTAACACAAGTTAAAACACAGAGATCTGAAGAATCCTTCTCCTTGTATTAAAATGGTGAAATGAAAGTAGAATCTCTATTATAGCTCACACAATAAAATCTGATATTGTCCAACCCATGGCTCTGAATATTTCCTCGTACTTATACATCAACAATCGTAACCCTCACCCACTAATATCGGGTAGCCATGAAGATCTACGATCTTCAAGCTGCCTTGTTACATGCATTGTTATAGCTATGGGAGGAATTAAACAGAAGCAGGGAATATAGGAAATTGTATTTCCCGAGCTAGTAAATGAATAACATAAACAATTCAAGAGAGACCCCAATGATTGCAGCTAACGTCAAGTAGTGGTGTGTTTTTGTAGTAAGTCTGTTGCAACCATGTTTGTCATAGCTCGCGTGGAATGATGACCCTTGGTTGGATCCGCGTGTAGAGATGAGACTGGAAAGTCACAACTGACAGTGAACACTCATATCCTCTTTGGATTAATTGGGATGCTACATGTGTACTCTCTCAGAGCTAGCACTATCTTTCTGAAACCATAATGAGTTAGCATAATTCAAGAAACAAAGTCGTGATTATAGCAATCATAAGAATTAATAAGATGAAACCATAATTAATCATATCTGTGAAGATTCAGGGCTCAAGTGAGGAAAGAATGTTTGTTTGTTGCGTAAAAAGGAATAATATAAGACAAATAGGGTATAAAGGATGTGGTTAAAAAGGGGCATTTTGGGACCCAACAATAAACAGGGAAATAAATTTCAGAAATGAACTAAAAAACAAAACCCCTAATTAATAGACAGGAATTAAATTGCAGAGATGAACTAGAAAAACAAAACCCTTCTCTAGGTAGCACTAATGGTGCCTAGTTCATCATGTATTAAATATATTAGAATAGCTTGGTAAATAGATAAACAAATATCCTAATCTTTGGTAAAAGAAATATATATGTTAATAAACAATGAGCTTAACATGCAATTGAAGTAATAAGTAATGCTGAAATATAACCTAGTTATAGCATATGGTTATTAGATATGCTTTCAGAATTTAGTCTATTCTTTTAACAATAAAACAGTGTAGTTTACAGAGGGAAAAATCAAGAACCTCGTACCTGCAAGATGAAGTTGTTTCAATGACCGAAAACCTGCACACTCAAATACCCAGCATTAACAAATTCACAGACAAATCTGACCTCTATATAGGTAACCAAATAACTTGGGAACTACCACGTTCCACCCAACCATGACCCAGAACCATTCCTGGATTCAATCTGGATCCCCTTGAGCTGGTTCCAACATGCAAGTAGCTTAGAGCTCCTAAGGTAAGGCTTCCAACATGCAAGTAGCTAGACCTGTTAGGAAAAATGTTCTCCAAGAACTCTCTTGAGAGTAATCAAGTAGAATTATGGAATAACCAAAAAGTATAGAAGATCCCCAAGCCTCTCTTTGGATTGGGTTTTTATAGGGAGATTTTTCAGTCAAAGGGGCAGTTAAATCAGGAATCACTGTGATTTCTTGATTTAACCCTTTTTATTTAATTTAGGTACTTTTAATATTTAACTTAGGAACTTTTAACTAGTTCCTATTTAGAATATTGTAGGTATTTTATTATTTAATTATCATTAGTAATAATAATAATATATGGATCTTTTCTTTATTTCTTATAGCTATTAGTATTATTAATATGCTCACTCTTTATACATATCATGTATAAATTATATATATATATATAGATAGATAGATAGATAGATAGATAGATAATTTGTTAACATTTTGTCCTTAGGTATCATATAGCATGATCCCTAAACATATGACACTTTCTTTAATAAGGCCTTCAGGTAAGGGTTAGGTTAACTAGGTCAGGAAAATCTAAACCTCCTTGCATGTTGGATTCCCTTATATAACATTGTAGTTCTTCAGTACTTGATGAGATATAGAAATCAAAATTTCATTTAATCACTTAATAATAAGTCATATGAGATCAATGTTTTATTTGAGTCATTTTCACTCAACATATTAATTATTTTCATTAACTCCTAGCGCTTATCCATAGCCCACTCAACACTAAAAAATAGGGTTACAAACTTAGTGAAATGCGAGAGCTCTTCGCTCAACACTAATGCTAGGATATAATTGTAGGATACACCTAGGGATACAATGTCCAAGGATCTGATGTTCCAGATCTTATGCTAAACATCAACTTGGAAGGCTCAAGGGCTTATCCCCAACACTTCCAATTTTATCTTTTCATGTGCTTAAGAGCTTCATGATCAACACAAGGGTTTTCATAACTCATGTGTTCAAGATAATCTCGCTCAACACAAATATAAACACTCATGTGCTCCATAGCTCCTCACTCAACAAAAAACATCTCATAAATTATGTGCTTCAGGGACAATGCCCAACACATGAAATCATACATAAAACATATGTAATTGGATTACGCCCAATATATCAAACAAATCATCATGTTCATATGTAGTGGGGTCTTAGAACCAATATACCAACTAAACATCAAAGTAACATCATAATCAATGGGGCTTATGCCCATAAGTGTTAGGTCAAAATTCAGGATATTACATCCCTCCCCACTTAGAATAACACCATCCTTGGTGTTCTAGGGACTCGAAATGAAATCATGAAACAAGGTGTGGTAAGCCTATCTCATGGTGGCTTCATTCTCCCAAGTAGCCTCATTGGCCTGAAAGTCCTTCCATTGCAATTTCAACTAGACTATGATGCACTTCCTCAGTTGCACCTCTCTCTTGTCTAGTATATGAAGGGGTTCAGGGGCAAGCTCCCCTTCAGGTTCCACCTGTAATAAGGAACATTCAATCACATGTTTAGTATCATGAGCATATTTATTTAATAAATATGCATAGAAAACATCATTGACTCTTATGTGAGTGTTGATGTATATGTAACTTCGGAATGTATTCACTTGTATATTTCATGTATTGTGCCCCAATGTTTATTCCGGGAAGTATGTGTAATATAATTGATTCATGTCATGCCCCAATGTTCATATTGGGAGGTTATATAATGTAAACAAGTCATGTTTAGTAATTGTGGGTAACCCTCCTATTGTTCAAGGGTTAAATTCCCTGCAGTTCCGGGGCCCTAGGGTTATTGGACTCTCAAAGAGAAGTCGGCCCTAGTGAGTTATTGTCAAGTCAGGAATTAGTATAAATAGAGAGTGAGCCTCTCTATTTGTCACACACTCACTCACACTCAGTTGTAGTGCATAGATGAGAGAGAAGAAGTTGCTAGGGATAGAAATAAAGAGGTTACTGCTGTTGGGAGATCATCTTACTGTTTTGGGGTTTTACTTTTGGTGTTGATTCTATCTCTGAGGAAGTTGCACAGTTTTCTCCATTTATGGTTTCCCCGAGGAAAAACATTGTGTTCATTGTCTCTTGTGGTTGATTTCTCTGCTTGTTATTCTCTCAGTTAAAGATCCTAATATAATGCTAGCTTGAATGATAAAATTCTAGCATGGTATCAGAGCTAACCTAAGAAGAAGACACTATGTAGCTACAGGAAATAGGGCTTCTTACTTTTTGGATCTCTCTCCATAGATTTTTAGTAAAATAAGGTTGGGCAGACTCTCCTCCCTAGGGCACATCTTGCTATCGAAACAAAATCTGATTCTGAGTTTTTTCAGTTTTGGACCCGACACCAGTGCCAGAAATTAGGGCTTTCCACAGAAGTGGAATTTTTGAGTGAGCCTAGGACTGGATTGATCTCCTCCTCAAAATTGAAGTTTAGATATCAAGATCAAAGCATTTGGTTGGATAGAACTCTCAAAAATTCAAATCCTAATATGCTCCTAAACTAGCACTGCAGAAATTCAGCTCCAAATCTAGATCCGACATCTTGACCTAGTAGGATCTAAATATTTTGTATTTCCATTTGAGGTTCTCTATTAATATGTCTCACCATACCAAGCTTGATGAAAATATTTAGGGAGATGATAACTTCCAAACCTGGAAGTATATGACCTCCCTAGTCCTGGAAGAAAATGAGTTGGACTCATATATCAATGAGGAGGTTCCAGTTCCATAAGGAGATGAGGATAAGGCCTTACACAAGACGAAATTGGTCATAGCTAATAGGATTATTGCTGATTCAATAAAGGATCACCTCATACCACAGGTGTCCTCCCTAAATACACCTAAAGCTATGTTTGATGCCCTAACCAAAATGTTTGAAGGAAAGAACATAAACAGGAAGATGACTTTGACAAACCAACTGAAGAATGTAAATATTTAGAATGCAGAAACCACCCAATATTACTTTAAAAGGGTATCTCAGATCAAGGAACAATTGGAAGTAGTAGATGAAGAAGTGGAGAATGCAGAGATTGTGATGACCACCTTGAATGGTATCCCTAGATCATGGGACTCCTTTATTCAAGGGATCTGTACCAGAAAGAAGCTAGTCAAATTTACTAGACTATGGGAGGAATGCTCTCAAGAAGAAGCTCAGATAGCAGCTCAAGAAGAAAATATGGGAAGTGAAGATCAAGCTCTCACAGTTCACTCCAAGAAAATAAAAATAAGTTCTCATCACTCTAGAGGTAAGCATTTCCATAAAAATAACACTAGAAAAAATTTGTCTAGATTCAGATGTTATACATGTGATGAAGTAGGACACTTTGCAAAAGATTGTCCTAAAAGACAAAATAAGAAAAAGGGAAACAAGAGAAGACATCATGCTCATGCTGTAGAGGATGATGAACCTTCCACAAAGAGAATTAGACAAGAAAGTGATGATTATTCAAGTGATGAAGACTATGTCTTTATTTCTGCTCTCACAGGAAACATCACACATGGAAGCAATGATTGGCTTATAGATAGTGGGGCTTCCAAACATATGACAGGATTCAAAGAGTCCTTTGTGAAACTATTAGAACATGAATCACCCCACAAGGTGAAACTTGGAGATGACTACTAGTATCCAATAAAAGGTAGTGGGGAATCCTCCTATAAGCTAGCTTCTGGAAAGTCTATGAAGATGCAAGATGTATTGTTTGTACCAAGACTAAAGAACCTCCTCTCCATATCTACATTAGATGCAAAAGGCATGAGAGTTGCATTTATAGATGGCCAAGTTATCATGTGGCCAAAGGGAAAGACTATTAATGATGCAGTAGTGATTGGGGAACAAGAGGGAGGTCTATACAAATTGAAGGGCCATCCAGAACAAGCTTTGGTCCATGACACAATAGAGCCAAATGAACTTTGGCATAGAAGGCTTGCACATACGCATTACAGAGCACTACAACTTGCAAGCAAAGCTCTTGAAGATCTTCAAGAAATTCAAGCAAAACATGATGGAGTCTGCAAAGGATGTGCGAAAGGAAAGAACACAAAGAAGACATTTCCAAGTAGCGACAGCAAGGCAAAAGGAATGTTAGAAATCATTCACTCCGATGTATGCGGTCCAATGTCATCCAGTTCTTTAAGTGGGTATGTATACTATGTTTCCTTTATTGATGATTTTTGTAGGAAGACATGGATATATTTTATGAAGAACAAAGATGAACTTTTTAGCAAGTTCAAGGAATTCAAAGCCTTGATCGAGAACCACACTGAAAAGAAGATCAATACCTTTTGATCAGATAATGGTGGAGAATTCACATCAAATGAATTCAAAGAGTTATGCAAATATTCTAGGATTAAGAGGGAGTTATCCACTCCATATAATCCACAATATAATGGGGTTATAGAAAGGAAGAATAGAACAATCATGGAAGCTACAAGGGCTATGCTTCATGATCAAGATATTCCCACACATCTATGGGAAGAAGGTGCGAGAACAGCAGTGTATGTATAGAACCATACTCCACACAGATTACTCAAGAACAAGACACTTGAAGAATTATTTTCTAGAAAGAAACCAAAAGTCAGCCATCTCAGATTATTCAATTGTCCAGTGTACATACACATTCCGAAAGAAAAGAGGACAAAGTTAGATCCTTCAAGAAAGAAAGGTATATTTGTGGGTTACTCTGAAAGCTTGAAGGCTTATAGAATATAATTCCCAGGATTCAAGAATATTGACATTAGTAGGGATCTAACATTTGATGAAGATTCAGCTTACAACAAATCCAAAAAGAGACCTGCTGAAGAACCCAAAGAAACAGAACCACCCAAAATTCATGATACAGCCATGAATGAAGAATATCAAGAAGAAGATCGATAATTTTAAGAACCTTAAGAACATGTAGATCCACCTTAGGAGAAACATCCTCACAAGAGGAAACCTGCTTGGGTACGAGAAGTTATCTAAGGTGCAAAAAGATATGGGGCTGCAGAAGAGAATCACAGAGAAAGAAAGAGGACCAGGTCCTGCTCCGAGTATGTCACTTTATTATGTGACTTTATCAATAAAGAACCTTCCAACTATGAAGAAACGGTAGAAAGGAAATAATGGAAGGATGCTATGGTCAAAGAGTATCAATTGATCATGAAGAATGATGTTTGGGATATTGTCCCAAGACTAGAGGGGAAGTCTGTTGTAACTTCCAAATGGATCTACAAGATCAAGCATGCTGCAGATGGAAGCATAGAGAAATATAAAGAAAGATTCATGGCTAGTGGATTCTCACAGAAAGAAGGAATAGATTATGAAGAAACCTTTGCACCTGTATCCAGATACACTTCCATCAGATCAGCACTTGCTCTGCCTGTAGTGATGAAATGGTAGATACACCAAATGGATGTCAATATTGCTTTCTTGAATGGTGTAGTGAAAGAGGAAGTGTATGTAGAGAAGCCACTCAGTTTTGAGACACATGATAGGGATTTTCATGTGTGTAGATTAAAGAAAGCCCTGTATGGTTTGAAACAGGCACCCAGGACATGGTATGGTAGAATTGACAGCTTTCTATCCAATTTTGGCTTTACCAAAAGTAAAGCAGATTCCAAACTTTACTACAAGGTTGAACATTGCAACCCAGTGATACTCCTACTGTATGTAGATGATTTGTTTGTAATAGGTATGGATGGGTTGATTGCTGATACAAAGAGGAAGCTTGTTGTTGAATTCAAAATGAAGGAGTTGGGTATGATGCATTATTTTGTAGGCATGGAAGTGTGGAAGAATGCAGATGGAATTTCCCTTGGGCAAGGGAAATATATGGTAGAGATCCTGATAAGATTCAGGATGATGGACTGGAAGGCTATGGCCACACCCATGGCATCAAACCTGAAGCTATTGAGTGATGCTTCATCATAGTCATTCGATGCTATGATGTATCGTCAGATGATTGGGTCCTTGATGTACCAAATGAACACGAGACCATATATTTGCTTTACTGTGAACACCTTGAGCCAATTCCTAATAGATCCAAGACATGTTCACTTGATTGATGCAAAAAATATTCTGAGATACCTGAGAGGTACAGTTGATTATGGGATCAAGTATGAGGTGAATCAGAAGATTAACTTGGAGGGTTATGTTGATTCAGATTGGGTAGGTAGTGCCATCGATAGGAAGATCACTTCAGGGTGTTGCTTCAGTATGGGATCAGGTGTGATCTCTTGGTTTGGCAGGAAGAAATCCTGTGTGACACTAAGTATAGCTGAAGCAGAGTATGTCGCATCTTGTTCAGCTAGTTGTGAGGAAGTATGGCTGAGGAAGCTACTATCTGATTTATTTTATCTCTAATTGGATGCTACTTGTATATATTGCGACAACTAGATTTGTGTGAAGTTGTCGGAGAACCCGGTGTTCCATGACAAGTCGAAGCATATTGAAATCAAGTATCACTATATCAGGGATAGGGTACAGAAGGGAGTATTAAAGCTCCAGTATGTTGTGATGCATAAACAGATAGCTGATGTGTTGACAAATCCATTGGCCAGAGTGAAGTTTGAGTACTTCAGGGAGAAGCTTGGTGTTCTCCAGATAAAGGTTTCGGTCCCCAAGGGGAAGAGATGAGTCTGTGAGCCATTCTGACATGGTGAGAGGATTGGTTCCTTCCATGGTCAGATGTAAGGGCTGAGCCATTTTTTCATGGTGAGAGGATTGGTTCCTTCCATGTCATATGTGAGTGCTGATCCATTCTGGTGTGACTGTAGGATTAGTTCCTACATGATCAGATATAAAGGCTATTTCCATTCTTTGAATGGAGTTACCTAGTCAGTTAGCAGAAATACTCAGTCTAGGACTGAGGACCATTCTAATATGACTATGGGATGTAGTCTCACATGATCAGATATAAGTGCAGGGCTATTCTGATGTGATTGAGGGATATGTTCCCACTTGATCAGATATAAGGGATGCTGCCATTCTCTAAATGGAGGCACCTGGTCAGTTACCAGGAACCCTCAGTCTAGGACTGAGAGCCTTTCTGACGAGTTAAGGTCATATGTAAGTGTAGTTCCTTTCCACAGATGGTAGTAGGTGTGTCCTATCAGGCTGGTGGATGTGAGTGTTTTTCCTTTTCACATACGATAGTAGTTGTGCCCTATCATGCAGTGAATGTAAGTGCTATGCCTTTTCGAAGAGTCAAGGTCAGATGTAAGTGCAGTGCCTTTCCACAGATGATAGTAGTTGTTTCCTATAATGCTGGTGGATGTGAGTGATGTGCCTTTCCACAGATGATAGTATTTGTGTCCTATCATGCTAGTGAATGCAAGTGCTGTGCCTTTCTGACATGGTGTTGGATGTGTACCTCTCATGGTCAAATATGAGTGCTGGCCATTCTAACTTAAGGTCAAATATAAGCGCTGAAGAAGACCTACAAGGAGGCTAGGAATACAACTAGCATGAAAAAGGGCTGGCTCTGTAGAACTTCCTATGAAAAGAAGAACCATGAGATAGAACCTATGATGATGACCTAGTGATGATTCAGATCCAGATCGAGTGATGATCCAGATCCATCAGTGATGATCCAGATTGAGTGATGATGATCAAATCGAGTGATGATCCAGATCTAGTGATTATGATCTAGATCCAATGATGATGATCCAGATTGAGTAATGATCCATATCCATTGATCATGATCCAACAGTGATGATCCAGATCGAGCAGAGATGATCCAGATCGAGTGATGATGGTCTAGATCGAGTGATGATCCAGATCCAAATGAAGATGACTTGAATATGCAGATGATGAGATGATCCAGAGAAGAAGACCAGTGCTGAAAAATTGTGTCAAGAGAATACCTTCCTATTTAAGAGGGAGTGTTGATGTATATGTAACTTTGGAATGTATTCACTTGTATATTTCATGTATTGTACCTCAACGTTTATTCTAGAAAGTATCTATAATATCATTGATTCATGTCATGCCCCGATGTTCCTATCGGGATTTTCTATAATGTAATTAACTCATTTCAAGTCATATTAATCTGCCATAGTAATTCAGGGACTAAACACAAGTCTCATCAAATGTTAATAACAATAAGTCATGAAAATGGTGTAATTGGGCTATAGAATGAGTAGCTGCTCTGTATATTCACACAAAGAATGAGTAATCAAATTACAATGATCATGCTGCAAGCATGAATGAATAGAAATTCGAATCCTCAAGGAGGTCATTGGAATTGAATGAGTGAGTCTAGCTTAACTGAATGTAAGCCATAGTCAACACTCAAGTTAACCACTCATTAAAACCCTAATTGACTCAATTGAGCCCTAACTAAAGTCGGAGTGCAATAAATGACCAAGTCTAATGTAAAGTAGGTTAGATACATGTCACAGAAACCAAACCAATAAGTGTGTGGAAATAAAACCCAGGTGTTAGAACAATTACAATCACAAAAATTGCCAATTACACATGCAAATTACACACAAAGGAGACTGAATATGGAGCAGAACACTAATATGTATTGAATAAGTGTACAATAGCCAACCCTGTGAAGTAATAGGCTGCCAAAATAAATAATTACATGAGAGATTCGAATTCATAAGGATTCCATTCTAATTTGGTCAAAAGCACGCTTACTAAATCTAAGCAAATCCCCCATAGGTGCATAAAGTAGTTTTTAAATTTGTCTAGGAGGTCACGAATTGGAAAAATCAATTAGGCAAGATAATAGATGGTGGAAGGAAAAATCATACATTCTTTTATTAGGAGAAAAGAGTGGAGGATTATGAGGACAAAAAACAAGTTAGCTTCACCTAGTCAAACTTTCCCAATTGCCTTAAAACTCAGAAAAAGTAGGCAATAAAGCAGAAAAAGAAAACATGCACTAGGAAGGCCAGGAATAAAGCAGATTTGATTCCAAGTGGTTTCCCAGGTGCTCCATGTGTAGAAATTTAGGCCTGCAGTAGATTAATTTCACCCACAACAATTAACAATTGATCATGCAAAATTATCAACAATGGAGACTGAATATGGAGCTGTAACACAAAATTATATTAACTGAGTGTACAATAGCCAACCCTGTAATAACATAGGCTGCTGAATATATAGAATACATGAGCAAATGGAATGCATAAGGAAGCATCCAAATATAGCATAAAGCAGGCTTACCCAAAATAGGCAAATTCCCCATAGCTGTAAAAAGATGATCCCAAATCTATCAAGGACCCCACGAATTAGCAAGGGCACATGGGAAAGCTAAAGAGTGGTCAAATGGAATCTCATACATGCTTTTTCATGGAGGAAAGAGTGGAGGAGGAAGAGGCAACAAAGCTGATTCACCTCACCTAGTCTTGCTTTCCTATGTGCCTTAAAACACTGGAAAAGCAAGCAATAAAGAAGAAAAAGCAGAAGGGCGCCTAGGAGGCCAGGAATAAAGCATATTTGATTCCCAAGGCTTTCCCAAGTGCTCCATGAGTCAATAATGGCAAGTTTGACC